>VYZW01011889.1:68588-83280 GCA_013401315.1 Balaeniceps rex
AAATATTCCAGTTACATCTTTGAGTATTAGCTTTAGTAGTGTTTTGTCTCCATTTTATACTTGGGAACCTGAATCTCCTATAATGAGATAATTCTCAATAATTTGCTATTGATCTAATAGCAACTTTACAGATTTTTTTTTTTTTTTCCCTCCATACCTAGCACTTCTCAGCATGTCTCTTACAATCTTTCCTCAAAGATTTTGATCTGGGTTTAGTATGACCCTAAACCAATTCAGCTTGATTCATGCTACAGTTTGTTATTTTATTTGAAGTGATAAAATGGGGTCTCACAGCATTACTTCCAAATGCTGTTTAAAAAAATCCCCACCTTATTTTTCTCTACGGTTAACCTTTTGAAGATTGAATTTTCTGGATTTTTCTGGGTTTTTTCACCATAATCCTGAGATGTAGAACCTCCTCAGAAGAAACCCAAATAAACAAAAAAACCTGAAGAACTGCCCAAATACCTAATACGTCTATATCATGATATGGTTCTAGGAAGTGAGCTGCAAGAAAAATAGTCAGTGTAGTGACATTTGTTCATGTTTTTTAATGGGATGAGTCGTCAACAGCTTATGACTATACATACTTCAATTGTAAAGGTACGTTACCATTTGCTAGTGTCAGGATGGCCATGGTCAGTAAGATACGTCCTAGTGAAGGAGTTTTAACAGAAGACAGAGCCGTATAAAAAGTGGGTGCAGTAGATGACTGGGAAAATGGTATGTTGTGAAGGAAGGACACTCAGTTATCTTTGAATTAGGGCATCTGAAACGCTTTCTTTTAAAGATGGGCAAATATTAGAAGAGGTTGCCTGGAGAGGCTGTGAAATCACCCTCCTTGGAGGTGCTCAATACTCAGTTGACAGGTCCTGAGCAACCTGACCTCCCTGGCCTGACTCTGAGCAGGGGCTTGGACCTCCAGAGGTCCCCTGCCACCCAAATGAGTCTCATCTGTGGTTGTTGGCAAGATCGAGATGTATCCCGCGTAGGCAGGGGGAAGAAGAAAAGCATATTTCACTCGTCTTTGTCCTCAGCAGTACACTTAACAAACCACACGCCTGGGAAAGGATCTGGGGCAGTCAGCCTGGGAACGTATCATACATACCGCAATATTGTCAAACTTCATTGACTCTTGCTGCTGCTGGTGATCTATGCCCGATCTAAAAGCCAATGTGAAACTTGTTTTTATTATTTGTTTTACTGTTTGTGCGGAGCACTGCAATGTCATAGCCTAAAAAAGGTTAGCAGTGGCTCAAAGGGGCAAAAGGAGGATTAGTAAGTAATCTTTATCCTTCCATGTTTATGTTCAACCTTATTTATGTATTGACATGGCACCCAAACTTTGCCACCATTATACCACTTCCTCTTCTGCACAATTCTTAGGGACAGTAGCTCATCAGATAAAAAGCCTCCCTTTTCTCATCTGTGCTCTCCATGGAAAGTGTTAACTTTTTAAAAATTTTTTTGTTGGCCTTCTGATAATTAATACTAATCCTTGGGTTACTTTAGGCACTGGTTTTCCTGCTTGGCCACTTCCCCCTTTGCCTCTTCCCCCTCCAAATTATCTTCCCTCCTTCTCTTATGGCATGAATGGAGTGTGGCCTGGAAGCTGGGGTTCATTAGCAGGAACTGAACTTTCTAAAATGGATGAAGTTAGTTGAGTCCATGTATTATGTGAGAGATAATGAAAAGTACTGAATGGTGAATATTTGTGCTAGGGAAATAAGAAATATGTAAGTGTAATGTGTGGTTATTGGTAGAGAGGGGTAAGAGCAATTTAAAAATTATCCCAGTCCAAGGGAGAGCTGTGTAATACTGTTAAAAATAAATAAAATCTGCAAAGAACTATGGCTGAATTTGACTGAAAAATAGAGTAAGAGCATTATCCGTGTGGTGTGTGTATTCATAACTCCCTCTAGTGACAAGCTGTAGAGACTACATAACTTCCTCTCAACCGGAGAGTTTACTTCAGTTCCAGTTGAAAAAATTTGTACTCTTAGTGCAAAAAACGTTTCAGTCAGACTTTAGTATAGTCACATTTTTAGGCCATCTTTGAACATTGCTTTTATGTTCTTGGGTTTTTTGTTTGCTTGTTTTTGGCCTCAGCTGACTTTAGACACCTGTCTTTGTTTTCTCAAATTCTGACTTGCACAGGGAAATGGTGTTTATGAATGAGATTTGCAGCTGTGATTTCCACAGGTAAATGTTGGTTATAAGTAAAAGCACAGTCCCCTAAATGACACTGTCTCAACTTCATGTAGTGTGGGCACTTTGAAAATTTGGACCTAATCATGCATATATGTTATTCATGGGGTTTATATCTAGTGTATATAATTGAAGCAACTGCAAATGAAGGGAAAACGCCCACAAGTCTGTGGCGCACTCTAATCTGTTTATTTGGAGGGCAAACATTCTAATAATTTAAAAGGATTTTTTTGTGTGTGTAGTGAATCTCTGTTCAGCGATTTTGCTGTTTGGCGTTGCAGGCCCTTCTGGATGTGTTGAAAAAGCAGCACTCACCTGTTCTTGGGACTGCTTCAGAGAAGGGTGACAGGAACAGCCTTGAGGACATGAGAACCCAACTTGAAGTTCTCAGACAACAGGTGAGAACAGCTGGAAGTAAGCCTGGATGGATTTCATACAGCATGATCTTGCCCTCTCTCCCAAGAATTGTGCCTGGTAGACTTGCGATGTAGAGCTTTTGACAGGACGAACCAGTTTAGCCCTAGCCCATTCAAATGGTGTTTCCTAAGATGCTGTCATCACAGCAGCGTCCACGAAGTGAAACTGAGTCCTTGCAAAGGACTGAAGCAAGGACTTGTGTAGGACTCGAAGCAGCAGAATGGCTCTCCTGACTCTTGGAGACGTTCTGCCAGCTCTCTGCTAGGGGCTGAAATTCATCCATAGGGAATGCTAAACTTCATGAGTTACTGATTGTGTCTTCTGGTCCTTTTTTCTTAGAAGTTGGAAGTTTAGTGAATTATCCAAGAATCCTAGTCTTGGAAAGCTAGAGTGTTGGCATTGCAATTTTTCAAAGTGTGAGGCAAAATATTTGCATCCATAAACAGCATACCAATTACTGTAGAGAAGTGTATTTTTTTTTTTTAAAATCTTTGTTCTAAGGAATTCAAGTACTTTGTGCACTCTTTTTCTTTCCATATGAAAGAATCTGTTTAAAAACATGATACTTTTCAGATAATTTTACATTTTAGGTCTGTCATTCTGGACAGTGTTAGGGTTAACATTGACACACAAATGGATGTGATCAGAATGGGAATTTTATTCAATGGGAATAAAATACTTGTTTCTGTCACGTTTGACAGCAGAGCCAGATTTTGCTCTCTAATGTAATGCTTGCCACATGCTGGAGAATAAAATTCTGCGCTTGATTGTACAGTAATGAGTTATTTCATTCTACACAATAAAATAGAGTAAACCAATTTTTTTCAGAATTCTCATGGGGTATCCATTTTATGAATGTCTTTTTCTAGTTGTATAAATCAGTACAGTGAGTCCAGACTTCCTTCTGCACGAAATGGAGCAGAAGGCTCTAACTGTACGGAGGAGTGACTCTTGGGACAAACAGCAACGTGACAGAGTCTCACTAGAGCTTGGCTGTCATCAGCCTGTCCCTGGCCATGACAGAAAAGATGAAGGCTTTCATTCCTTGGGAGGTGTCCCCCTCTTTCTCAGGGCAACAGAATATATGGCAAAACCGTGACAAAGTGGTTCCCTTGCAGCTTCAGCAGATTGTATAGCTGGGGACCAGGAGGGAGGTGGGACAGCAGAGAGGGAATCGGGTGAGAAGAAATGAGGAAATACTGAGGAGAGAAGTGTGTAGATGGACAGGGATACAAAAGACCTAGATTTCTGCAAGCGACAGCTTTGCCTCTGCTTTGGAGGGTCAGGGGTGTGCATGCCTCCTCCAGGCACAGGCTGTGGAGCTGAGTCCCCACGTGGCCACACAGAAAGCCTTTGTTCCTTTCACACAGTGTTATTCAGGAAGGGGGTTATATCTAGTAGGGGACCATCGGGCCTGAAAAAAACCTTGCAAAAATTAGCTGCAACAGGCAAGTCGTGAAAATAATTTATAGAGCCCTGTGTTGACTTTTTTCTTCCCCTGAGGTATTAACATTTCTTTAGTCCTCCTGTGCTGCTGCCAGCAAAAAGAAAACTGGATTTGTACGACAGGCAGGGCATGAGCCACAGCAAGCAAGTTCTTTGGAAATAGACTGTTAGCAGGCTTTAGTGACCAACCAAGAGGACATGAAAGGACTTCTGAAAGTTCTGGTGGTGGTTCCCACCCCAACGTGCTTTTGCTGTTATTTGTCAGTACGAGTGCCACCAACCTCCAGCTTCTTACCAGGTGGATGCCTGCCCATTAGCTGAAGAATTAAGCCAGTCAGCTTAACACCAATTAATTTATGGATTTATGTTTTGCTTCTGAATCCATGTGCTTGCTGCCTGTGCCTGGGGTGGTCAGATGTTTTCTAATGGAATGAAGTGCTATGATTCCTGACGACATACGAAGAGCTAAGCCATTGCATCCTTCAGTATTTGAAAGGCAGCTTATCTTCCAGGATAAGCTGTATTTCCATTTCGAATTGTGTACATAATGTTCCCCTCTGCTTCTACACTGGGGCAGGTAGGTTCTTTGGGATGCAGTTTGAGAGGATGAATTAGAAGTCCTATATTGCAAACAAAAGGTACATGGGTCAATTATTTTTCTACATAACAGTTTTTAACAGTTTTATTGTATCTGGGGCACGATAGCCTCCTACAGGTTTTGTTTTTTTTTTTTTTCCCCCCCACAGTGCTCCAGCCAAGGTCTGAATTCCTCAACAGTGCTGACTAGTCCAAGTCTTCTGGTCATTAACATGTGACCATGGCTCTAAATACTATCACTTATTCTGCACAGATTAGTCCCTTGAGCCACACCTTGGTTAGACAGCTAGCACAGTGGGTAAGGTAAAGCTGCAGACAAGCTACGAAAAAGTGTAAAGCAAAGCAGGCTCAAGGCCAATGGTATTCAGTGGGCTAGAAAAAGGCAGGACATTATTTGATGATAGTGGCTCATCGTTAGGTTGGATAAGGTGATAACATTCTGTCAGACCGCATGCTAGAATTCATTTTTTTGTGCTGTGTCAGCGCCTCCCATCTCCACCAGCATGCTAACTGCTTGCATCTGAGGTACGGGGGGAGTTAAAAGTGCTAATAATTGAAGAGAAAACTGGAAAAAATGTTGGTAAAATGTTTGTCCTACTACTGTTTATCCCTTAAAAAGATCGATGTCTTTAGTATTTGCTATCTTATTTATAATATTTAAAACTGATATCTACTAGTCAGCCTTTTAAATTACAAGGATCTATGAATACTGAAGCTGTGGGCTGTTTCGATTGACGGGTGCCATTGGAGAATAGCTATTGCTTGTCACTTTGGTCATAAAAAAGACGAGGGAAACTTTTTGTTGCAAGATTGTAAAGAGGAGGGATCCTTTTGGAATGCATCCTGCTGCTTGGCTAGTGTTTAAAAAGCAACCAAAGTGGACAAAAATTTCCATTGTGGCTCTGCTGAAATTCACATACTTGGTCATAATGATTGCAGGTACAAATATATGAAGAAGACTTCAGAAAGGAGAGATCTGACAGAGAAAGACTTAATGAGGAGAAAGAAGCATTGCAGAAAATTAACGAGAGATTACAGTCTCAACTGAATAAACTAAACTCTCAGGTATGAGTCAAAAGAAAGTTACCGTTGCCAGCACAAGCGTATTTTATTTTTATTTTCTCACTTTCCACACAACACAAGGCTTTCTGGCTTCCATTAATTAACATTAGATTTTGTATGAGGTCACCACCTGGGATGAAATCATTCTGAAGTAATGCAGTAAGAAGATGAGAAATGATTAGAGATGACTTCTAAATTAAGTAGATGAAGGGAGTATTTATTGCACAAACTCTTCAAACGTATCTTAAAATGGAGGGGGGGAACAAAAAACAAATCCAGAGGACTGTTGATTGTTTCACTGGCACTGGATATAAGAGCTGGAACATCAAACCAACTTTTGAAATAAAAGCTTCTGTAATGAATCCTGACCTCTGCAGTGGAATTACAGAGTAATGTTAATATCACTAAGGAAAAAAAATTGTCTCCATCCAAATTAGCTGAGCAGCCACTGCAATAATTTTTTGTTGCAACATCCTTTTTATCTCTTCACAGTAGTGTCAGTATTCTGTTCACATTCAGGAAACCATAGTAAAATCATGGCATGCAAAACTCTGAGCTTTCTCAATCCCCTTTAAAAATGATGAAATTTTGAGGTTTCCTGTCTTGACAAAACTGTGCACTGTTTTGAAAGAATGGCCAAAATGTTCTGTGATGATTTATTGTCCTCCCCAACATTGTTGTGAAACAGAAACTTCAGTATTGGCTTATTCTCAACCAAGCCATACATCGATACTAGTAGGATCTTGCAATAGTATCGGAGGCAAGGTGCTCTCAAGTGCCCCTCACTCCTGTCAGCTTCAGCATATAGAAATACCTTGGACAAATCTGTTAGCATTGCATGCAGTAACTTTCAGATATATTTCCCCCACCCACCAGCCCACTCCTGGGTGGTTCAATAAGGTAAAGAAATTTTTTTGTAGGAGACAGAGCACTCAAAGACATATATATCCTATATACTTTTACGTTGTCTGGAGACTGTAAAAGACTAAATTTCTTGCACAAACCCAATTGGTCAATGGACACTGTGAGAACCTCTCACAGCAGTGACAGTGAAGAGGGTGACTACAAATGGGGCTAAAAGCCCTTTCCCACCCCTCCCCAGCTGCTCTGAGCCAGGAGAAATGCCAACAGCACTGCACGTGTACAACTTAACCCGAAGGGCTGTACAAGTGCTGTGTAATGTGTATGTACAATTTGACTGTCCCTACGTTGCATCCACAGTTTACACTAGAGATCATCTTCTATGTCTCTTGCTGCCTTGAGATTTGATTAAACAGAGTTTGTGAAGGATTTTAAGCATAAGAGGAACCATATAGAATATTTATTAGTTTGTTTTCTTAAGTCAAATTATTTAGTTGTGACTCATCTTTTACCCTTCCTTGCTCTGTCCTTAAGCAAATTCCTGTTGACTCTGCTGGGACACAGAGGGCCTAAGAAAAGGCAGCCCCAAATCTTGAGGCCATCAACTTTGGCCCTTTGCCAAAATTATTTATTTTTCTTGTTATGCATTGCCTGTCCATGTAGTTCTGCTTCAAACTATTGAAAGCTACCATGTATAATGAAAATGTTTCTTGAATATAGAAAACACCCAGAAATGTGCTTGCCATATCTTGAAACCAATATTTTCTCATATAAAAAGTGTCAAGACTCTCTTGTGGCACAAGTCAGCTTTCTTAAATAATTTTTTAAAGCAGGAACGGTCTGAAGGATCTAAATGAGCAGCATTGCCACCCATGCTGAGAGAGGAGGGTTTCTTCCCTGTTGCTTTTTACTGAAGAATTTGTACGTGAACATTCTGTTGGTCATTGTATCCTGCTTCTAATGCATTTCTTCTTGCTTTTCTTATTTTTTGACAGACAAAAGACCTCCCGGTACGGTCTGAGAAGCCCAGCTATCCACCTCCCGTCTTCCTCTCGCCATGTGTTAATTATGGAAGTTGCGGGTTGGTTCTTCACTATCAAGATCCTCGAGTACATCCAGCGTCTCGCAGGGCACATGAACAGCAACAGCACTCAGTAAGGTTCCTGCCGTCTCCCATTATACAAGGGCACTGGTTTTCTCACAGTGTGGCGACCACAGGAGAATAACATGGTGCTATCACAGTGCCATCCTCACCAGTAACTAAATCTGTTGTTTCCCAGTTTGTTGTCAGTTCCAGATCAACATTTTGCACCGGTTTTAGAATTAGCCCCAGGTCTGGAACAGTGTTCCTGATCTTTGTACAGTCTCTCTCTTCCCTTACTATCTGCCCCAAAACACTGATTTTCTCTTGATAGTCGTGTTCTGTTCTTCCTTGCCGTTCCAGTGTCTTCAGTACTGAATTGCACAGAGTGCTGCTGTGTGTAAATCAAAGCATAACCAACAGAAATCTGTGCACAAAGAGGAAAAATTGCAGCAATTTAAATATATGGTTGATGAGTTATACTTTCAGTATGTATTCTTACCTATTTTAAATATACTTTGGCAAATACTATTTATCTACAATACCACTAAGAAGAAAAAGGGGATTATTATACCTTTGTTTTCAATGATATTGGTGGTCATTCCTTAATTAAAAAAATAAGGACTCTTGCTGATTTCTTAGATTAATGTACTTCCATGACACACATTCGGAGCCCTTTCTACCTATATAGTTACCCAAATTCATAAATATGGATCTGCTCTCTGGACCCCAGTTCTGGGCCTTCAACATAAATGATAACAACAAAAATGAGAATGTAGCTGTGGTCAGCATTATTCTGGTCTCTTCCCTCTATTCAGTCTGAGAAAGCTTGTTGACTCGTATGTCTTATTTCCATATCTTACACTGGGTATTTTTTTCTCTGGCCCTGTGTCGTGGTTTAGCCCTAGTCGGCAACTAAGCACCACGCAGCAGCTTGCTCACCCTCCCCCCACCACGGTGGGATGGGGGAGAGAATGGGAAGGGCAAGAGTAAGAAAACCCACGGATTGAGATAAGAACAGTTTAATAATTGAAATAAAATAATAATAATAGTAATAATAATAATGATAATAATAATAATAATAATTGTAATGAAAAGGAGAACGAGAGAGACAAACAAAACCCAGGGAAAAGAAAACAAGTGATGCAACCGCTCACCAACCGCTGACCGACACCCAGCCAGTCCCCGAGCAGCGATCGCTGCCCCCCGGCTAACTCCCCTCAGTTTATATACTGAGCATGACGTCATATGGTATGGAATAGCCCTTTGGTCGATTTGGATCAACTATCTTGGGCTGTGGCCCCTCCCAACTTCTTGTGCACCTGGCAGAGCATGGGAAGCTGAAAAAGAAAGTCCTTGACTAGCCTAAGCACTGCTTAGCAACAACTAAAACATCAGTGTGTTATCAGCATTCTTCTCATACTAAATCCAAAACACAGCGCTATGCCAGCTACTAGGAAGAAAAGTAACTCTAACCCAGCTGAAACCAGGACACCCTGTCTTTGGAAAATGACTTTCCTCTTTCTTCTCTTATGGCTTCTGTATTCATAGGTAATATAACTGCCCTGCTGTCAGGCAATACCGCTGTAGCCAGACTGCACAATCCCAAGTTCCCTGTATGCCTTCTGGGGCAGGCAGACAAGCTGTTGGCAGGATTCGCATCGCTGCTATTAAACCGTAAGGGCAAAATCCCAGATGCTGTGGCTTGTACCCAGTAGTATCTTCCCTCTGGTACGCTGCTGTGAAATGGGATTATGTGAGGAATAAGGTTCTACTGAGGGTGAGACACTCTGGCTGTGAATGCTTTAGGAATGCAATTTTCCCAAGCAAGCCTGTGCATTAAAAAAAAAAAAAAATCAAAAAAAAAAAATCAGCAGAAGTGGAATTTATATCTGAGGGTGGCTAACACAATGGGAAATTTGCCTTTTTTCCTGGCACACAACAGGGTCCTGTCTTCCCCAGCATGAAGAAGAATAGCTTTGCACTAGGGCAGGTTATGTGAAGGGGGAGTTATCTATTTCAAGGAAATTACTGCTTCAAAGAATGACATTTTTGAAGTGCTTTGGGTTATCTAAGTGGGCTGTGCTTGTTCAAATCTAGTGAGAATGCATTTAAACATGGTGAATGTCATTTTAAATATACAATATCTGTTTCTGGCTATAAAGCTGTCGCATATGGAAAGAAGCTCATTATTTGAGAAATTATAGCCAAATTTTTGCAAAACACATATAAGGCTTTCAGACTGCAGAAATCCAATGGAAAAGCTGTGGTCAAACAAGTAATTTCTATGCTTCAGGATTGTGCTTATCTGCCTATTGATCAGAGTTGGAAGTATTGCAGAATGTTTTTCACTGCAATTTGGACACTGTCCCAGATTATTTTGGCTCTTCTCCCTGAACTTTCATCATCTGGGTTTCTAATTCTGTGAGGGATCACTGGGTTTACAACTTTGCCATTCCTGCCAGAGCGCTGGGGTCAGTTTGACTGGTTGCTTTGCAACTCCCAGTTTCATTCTGAGTTTTCTTTGAAATTCTTTGTTGTGTGAGTGCAGCATTGCTGCTCTGAGCTTTTGATACCTCCCTGAGCAATTTGTTTAGCAATGAAGAAAGGTGTTAGAATTTAATGAGTGTCCTGAGTTAACGTACGTAATCCTGTGTGTTTAGTCTGTGCTTTTGCTTTTTCCTTCTTTTTATATCTTGCACCTTTTTGTTCCTTTTTACATTGTTAGTAGAAACATTTTGTTTAGTCTGATGTGAAATACATGTCTTGTTTCTGAAATTCATTCAAGTTTGCATAGCGTAAGTATGTATGAAAGAGAAGAGTAAATCAGAGAACCAAAAATTCAACAGAAACTGAAAAAAAAAAGCAAATAATTGTATTTTGAGCCATCAGTGGAAGAACTACCTGTGCTTAAAGCAAAGCAGAGTCTTGCTTTGTATCAAAGCCTGTTTTGCTTGCCCACAAGAACAGAATTAGTTAATAATTCCTGTGGATGGTGTAATTTAAGTGAAGATAAGATAGCCCCTTTTTTCCTGACAGTGTATGAGAGTGATTACTGCTATGTAACTACGAATGACAGTATGCACAAAAGTTAAATCTGTTTTCTGCATCTACAGCTTCATCCTGCCATCTTAATTTAGGCAAAACTTCTTTAGAAGTCTATGAAATTTCTTTCCTACAAGTTGAAATCTGTAAGAGTCTTCTTGGGACTACTCAGGATTTTGTCAGAGTAATTTCTGCAAAACAAGAATTATTTTCCCAGCTTAACTAATTTGAAGCGGTAATTACCTGGAATTTGACAAGCTCGCATGTGCTACTTAAACCAGATAGACAGCTTAATACAGCTTCAACTGAAATGTCTGGTCCCAAAATTGTTTTCTTGAGTGGTAATTTCCTACTCATTTACCACAGTGTGTGGTATAAACTATAATGCAATATTTCTTTCTTCCAGAATTTCCCTGGACAAAACTATGTTTGCAGGGACATAACCTTCCCAATACTTCCTTTTATAAGAAAGATGGGAATTTTTCCCATCCCACAGTATTTTCAAGAAGTTATTTGATAACAGCTAATGTTATAGTAACACTAATGCTAACCTGTGGGGAAGGGAGGAGGGGAGAGAACTTTATTAAATGGATTATTCCTGTCACACTGAAACATGTTACAGATGTTACACGTATTCAGACTGGAACAGCTTCACCTGTCAGGTCGATGCGTACCAGGTTTGTCTGGGGTTCTTTAGCACAGAGAATGTGATGCCTGATAGTATCTTCTGGTGCACTTTATTCCTTAGCCCTTTAAAATCTGATTTGTTTCTGTTAATGTTTCTTTTGATTTGTGGGATCTAGAAAGGTTTACACCAGTATTTCTAACGAGTGTAGCATCTAAACCACATGTCATAAAAAAGGAAACAAGCTGAAAGACTTGATCAGTGGAAATATAAAGCTAAATATAAGATTTTTTTTTTTTGTAAACTACTTTTGTATGACTAATAAAAAACTTCACAGCACAATTATATTTTTATCATGTCACTATTCTTTTGTTTGAAGTGTCTATGAAGTCCATATTGCTGTAATAATGTTTTATTGTTCTGTGCAGCCAGACTATCAGTGGTATGTTCCTGACCAGTTTCCGCCAGATGTGCAGCACAAGGCAAATGGTAAGACAACAGCTGTACAGAGCATATTTTAAATGTACTTTTTTTTAAATGGGGGCCTTTGAGGGATGTAGAGTAAACTTTCCTATTTGTCTGTTGAGTGCTTACGTGACAGCTTTGCCTCAGAGAGCCAAGGTTGGTGTATGCGCAACACAGGTGAGGTTTCTAATGTAATACCATCTACATTATGGCTTTCAGCTTCATTGCAATTTGTAAAATGTCTCTATTGCATATTATAGGATCACACATTTGCCTCATTAAACACCTAGTAATAGTCCTAAAGAAAAGATATCCTCAGAGCTTCTGTTGCTCCAGCTAAGACTAAATTTAATGATGTGCTGAACCTGGGGGCCAAGATGGGGCAGATTTTAGAAGACCTTGGTAACAAAGTACAGGCTTTAGGATGTTGTTTCACCTTAAAGGCAACATGCCCATTGCTATTCTTGATCTGCTCTGATAGTTCAAGGTGCCAGGTCTGAAAATAAAACCATGTAAATGGACAAAGTTAAGTAGTTGCCAAAGTGTCGGTGCAAACTATCTTCTGGAAACCAGGAGGAGTATTTAATATTTGTACCTGGATTTGAAATCATGCCAAGTTCCTGGGTGTTTTGAAGTACTTGTTTGAGGCCACTCTAAAGATGGATGCCAGAGAGCACAAGGAAGAAGGGATGTTGTTCTGGGTGGGAATCCGCCCCTCCAGATCTTCTCCTTCAGAAACTCCCCTAAACCACCTCTTTTCTCTCAAAAGTGGTTGAGAATTATGGCACCTAAAGTTCTGTGTTTTGCTCTGTTCTCATGTCTGGTGGCCCTTTTGTAGAGATACCATCTCAAATGAATGATACATCATCCTGTGCTGCAGGGGGACCAGCAAAGTTTGCTGGTGTGCACTGTAGGAGCGTGTGTTCTTCATGTGTCTGCCATTTCATAGTGTGAGTGGGTACCATATGGGGTGGCAGGGACTCATCACCAAAAGCTGTTTTGTAACATCTAGAAGAAGATGGCTACAGAGGCACTATTCTGTTACTTATTGTCGCCCACATTTGCACAGAAGAGAGGGTGGGGTGGGAACGTAGCTTGCTGAAATGGAGGATAAGCTTCCCATAATTACATGGCAACTGCTTGGAGGGTTCTGATGTGGTCGTAGGGAAAGTAGCACTGTGACTGCAAGAGAGGACAGGAGATTAATTTTGTAGTTCCTCCCACTTAAACTCAAAGTGATTTACTGCACCAGAGAATACAGGGAGGATGTTTATAACAGTGAATGAAACAAGTCCGGCCACCAACTGCAGCTGTGGTCCAGTACAGTTAGGGAATCTGAAGAGAGTTCTTTTACCCTGCTTATTATATGACTTGACTTCTGGCTCCCTAAAAAACCTTTTTTTAAATCCGTGCTCTGTCTTTCTATTACTGTTCCTTGTCCAGAGCATCCAAATACCTCTTTCTCAATGGGACAGTGAGTAGGACACTTGGAGACTTTTCCCTTCCCTTTTTTCTTCAGTCCCCATAAAGAGGAATTCTCAACGAGTCCCATCATAGCGCTGTGTAGGATGTCTGCTTTAACATCTTCGGGGTTCTTACTCTTTTTACGTTTGCTGATAAAACAAAGATTATTGTATTAGCCATTGATCACAGAGAAGTCCAACTTCTACTATCAATTAAAAGGCACTAGCCTGGGTTTATGTATGATATATAATCACCTATATTAAATCTGCACTGAAGCGTTTTGAGAAAGGTTTCAAAGATAGAAACTCCAAGAATACATGATGAAAGTATTCTTGATGTTCCAATTTCTTTGTTCTGTTTTGTACGAGTGCTAATTACAATGGTGGGTTTAAATGAGCTAGTATGTGCAGCAGCATTCCCGAGTCTCATTTCTCATCTTTCATTTCCTCATTAGGTGATCAACTGAGCAATAAATCTTACCTCTTCCGAGTTAGGGCTTCATTATAGAAAAACAAAACAGCAGTGCAGCAACTTTTAGGCATGAGACAGTTTCCTTTAGGAATGCTCTTTCAGTAGATTGATGTTTCTAGGGAAAACCCTGAAATTTCCCTTAACTGAACAAATTTTCCTTCGGCACTGGGTATTTTTTCTTAAGGAATAGTCACAAAATACAGGTCACAGGTTGTAACTTTAGAGCTGAACACAAGTGAAATGAATCGGGAAACTGATATTTTTTTATGCTATACCATCAAAAAAAGCCTGTTTTAAAGATATGTGAAATCTGTGAGAGTCTCTACATCAACTCTAACTAGTTTGCTATAATGTCATTTGGACTGCAAAGGCATACTGTCACCAAGGATGAATTATTAATTTTTTCTGCAGTTTTGTACAGAAGTACCTAGATTGTGTTTTCCTCCCTGTCTCCCCTCCTTTGTGAGGGAGGAAGTTACTTGCACCCAGGTGCCAAATTTGGCATTTGACTTAGGTTCTCCAGGTCCTGTAACCAGTTGTGATCTCACGTTTTCTGCTTGTTNTTGGTTTTAGTAATCTACCTCTCTGTGTTATAGCTAAGTATCTGTGGAGCAGTTAATAATCTGGATGAAGAGAAGGGTCTTGTAGCCCTTGTGGTACATAAGGCTGAAGTTGCTTTATAGAGAGACAGTTATTCCCAGACTTGCCACAGGCTGGCTGCTGCAGCTTGAGAGACCAGCCCTCAGCCTTGAAATCACATCAGCGTGCCCTTGAACGCAGAGTTCAGAGCGTGATGCAACAGCATGCTCGAGTATCTTATCCCTGCCTTGTGTAGGGCATGGAAATGTGATGGTAGGAGTGTGCGTCTTGCTCTGTCTTTTACCTTGTAAAAAAAGGAGTTGTCTAAGTGATTTAAAAGTTAATTGGGACAGGGACCATTTTTTATTTAG
>VYZW01011889.1:91792-111219 GCA_013401315.1 Balaeniceps rex
GTACCGCTGATACCAGGCCAGGTAGAAGATGCCTACTCCCCTTTTTGAGTCAAGGCCAGGTCTTGTGAATCCTTTCTCTAGCTCTCCTTGTTTTGGCTCCAAAATGATACAAAAAATGTAATCACAGGTTTTTTTCTGTGCGTACTTGTCTGTATCAGAAGAATTTTAGTAGAAATACTTAATGGGTTTAACTTCTCAGTGAAAATGGCTTTGTATTTCCAAATGATTCTTGTAATGAATCTGAACATCGTTGTGTAACCTCTAACCTGAGAATAAAACCTGGCTTTTAAAATGAGATTGTATTTAGACCATGAATTTTTTTCAGAAAATTGTGGTGCATGGATGTTCAGTAAACATTACCTGATAATCTACTTGGAAGATTGTCACTTCCCTTCAGGCAGGTACCCAAACCTGCTGGGATCCTACCTGAAAGAAGGAACTGAGATTTTTGCACTGTAAGGCCACATGAGGTGTCCTGTGTGCTTTCCTTGTAGCTCAGAAGTAGTTAATACGAGTTTAAGTTCCCACACAAACAACTTTTTGAGCTGTACAAAGACAGAGTCATCAGAGATCACCTCTGTGTGTCATTTCTGGTTTTAGAACAGGTATTTCCATTCCCATCAATATACAAAGGTCTGTGCATTAAAATAATAACCTTGCAAGATTAAACATGTTCAGCATTTGATTTTGGATGCAATGGAGAACAGTCCATGGGAAAGGATTTTTCTGCTGTTACATTTTACAGCAATGTTGCTTTTGCCTACACTGATCAAAGAAATGACACTCCTAACTTATAATACGGACTCAGGAAGAACACGAGCAAAGCACTGAGCAAACCGGCCTCTGGAGAGAAATTGCTTTTTCATGAACTATTGAAAATTAGAGTTTGACTGCAACATCAGCTACAGAATAAACTCCCGAGTCTCTGTTAGAGAGAGAGGAGTTTTTATCTCTGCATGAATTTGGAGCTGGCTTACAGACACTATAGCAGCAGATAGTTTAACCAGAAAACAATATAACGCTACTCCTGATTAGTGATTTGGCTAATAAGGGTGAGATCATGGAAAATGCTAATGCGGTGCCTTCGGAAAATCCAATTATAATGTAACCTAATTCAATGCGAGCTCTCAGCAGGTGACCAGTGCTGTGGGCAGAGCACCCCGCACTCAAAGATGTCGTGAATCCTCAAAACAGACGAGCTTCTGTGTGGTTGGTGTGGGAGGCAACAAACCCCCGTTTCATTCATTTCCACTGTTTTCCCCAACTAACCACGAAGGTTTACGCCTTCCATTTGTGGCGCTTAACTCATTATCTGACAACTTGTGCAAGCATTATCTGGCCCAAGCGGATGATTCAACACGAGCCATTCACAGTAAGAAAATAGAGTTTGCAGGGCTATCTTTTTTTTCTCTGTTTAGTCACAGGCTTTTAATGGTTGGCTGGATTGGGTACAAGACTGTAAACCTTGACTCACACAGATCCTAATCATGCTAAGTGTGGGGTGCTCCTTGTATTATATGATAAAGAATTTGTCTCTTTTGAAATGCATATAAAATGCCTGTACAGTTTATTTTCCTCTTGATTTTCTTGTAATGATGTATGTTTCCCAAATGCAGGTGCTGTCATCTATTTGAATTAGCACTGTCAGACTTAAACACCCCCAAAGGATATGCTTTCTGCAATGACCCAGACAAGTTTGAGGGGGTGAGTTATTTTAGATAAAATCAACCATAGTTCTCATAACAGGTATTTTTCCTTCCTTGAGCTTTGCTAAAACTGGGTACAAGCACTCCCAGTTCTTCCTCTGGCCTTTTAAAGAACCTTCTGGCATTTCCCAATCTTTGTTACGTATTTTATTTTCCAAACACCTGCCAAATTTTCCGTCTGATTTTTCCTATTTAGCTTTCTGCAATATTTTTGTGTATCAGTGGTGAGTGGACCAATTTCACAGTAAGGGCTGTAAATGTGCCTGTGAAAGGCCTTTTCTTTTTTTCCTTCCTTTTCTTGTAGGAACTGCTCAGGGTTTGGGAATAGTGGAATTACTATGCACAGTGCAAGAGGAGCAATTCATATACAAAGCGTAACTTTCTTTTTATACTGGACCCTGCACTTATTTGAATACCTGAAGCTGTAACAGCAGAGCTACACCCGCGGTTTGTGCCCCCCAATTTCCTCTCTCACAGTGGTTTGGGGAAACAAGACAAGCATAAAGTGATTTTTCTGTCAAAACTTTTCGGCAGTTTAAGGGGATGTTTTCACTTGTCCAGCAGAAAGACCAATGTGACCTGGCCATGTTGGTCCTGCATCAGTGCTGGACAGTCTGCCCACCAGGCGAGATGTATCAGGAGCACTTGACTCATATCCTTGTGCAACCAACTCAACTGCCATGTTAAAAATGCTTACAAGGTGATGAACTTTTAGGTATATGATAAGGAACTGACCCATAATGAAGCTAATTATTTGGTGTGTTAAAATGATGGGGGAGGTCCAGGCATTGCTCATGATCAGCCCTTGGAAAGCCTTGTTATTTCTGGGGAGCATGCGTGTTGACGTGTGTTTGTACGGATTCCAAATGATGAGTTATGACAGCTAATAAACACATGAAATTTTATTAAATAACAGATCTGGGGGAACATTTTATGTATGTTTTGGCATGGGTTCTGTAGACTTCTAAACTGAAGTTTTCCATTTGGTTGCGGTGTTACAGGCTAAACGTTGTGGAGAAATTCTCATTTCTATGAATGAGAGCAAGTCTTCGTATGTCAATTTAAATTATCTGCTTACAATATGATTTTACATTATTTTCAACACGATATGCTGGATTCACTAAATGATGTTTTGATTACCGTAACAGTAATTATCCAACATTAAAATAGGAGCATGTTTGAACTCATGGAGTCGTTAACACACGAGGTACTTAAAAGCTTGGGAATTTTTGTCCCATCCTTTATTTTTTTTTCTCTTTTTTTTTTTTTCTTGTGGAGCTAGCAGATGTGACACCAGAATTTTGCTGACTTGAAGTTTTTAGTTTTGATTCACCACTGTTTTACTACCCACTCATTTTAAGCTCTGTGCCTTGTCAAAAATGTATGCTGTTTTAAAATTCTTTCTTCTGAAGTCCTGAAATGCTATTGGTGACAGTCACGCCAATGCTTATTCCATTCTATTTCTATAGATATTTCTTTCTACTCTTATACATAGATAATGTGTGGCATGATATGAAGCTTTCATTGGTGATAAGCTGTCTGTCTTTATAAATCACTAAATAGCATCTCTCCTTAGTCTCAGGCTGTCATTTGTTTCAGGAAGGAAAAATTGTTACTTTGAAATTGCTGGTAAAAGCTGGGAGCTGTTTTAATTTCCTCAGAAATTCTGGATACAAGAGGAAGTGGATTCATGATAATGCTGTAGGCAAAGCACATAGGGTGCCCCAAATACACACCTATGCTATCCTATAATAGGAAAGCTAGATATCACAGCTGAGGATGATTTGACAGATTACAAGCAAAATCCTGGATCACATTACTTTCCTCCTTGAATCCATTCACTAGTTTTCTATCTTTCACTGCATCAGTATTAGATTTCTTGTCCAAATAATAAACCTTCCTTTCTCGTTCATCTCCCATGTAACATTTCACTCTCTCAGGCTCCCCCAGTTTCTTATCTTTCCTCTTGCCTTCCAGAGCACGGCTTTTGCGTCCTATGTAAGATGATGTTGCTATTGCAGAGTCTTCAGCTTCTGCCTGTCAGAAATACTTCTGTCTTCCTTCAAATCTCTCCTGTAACCCCACTTCCCAAATTTTTCTCTGCATGATTGATTTCTAAACCTTCTTTACTTGCAATGGCCTCTCAAATTCTGGCATACCATTCTTGTTTGTCTTTTAATAATATCTAGGAGAAAGTCAGGGCTTTGTTTTCTAGATCCACTGGCAAGGAATGCCATTGTACAATCCTGTAAGAGGGATTAATGCGTTATCCACTGCAATGCAAAGTGTTACATTGTTATATACAGTCTCATGAATTATAGTAAGAACACATCATCAATGAAAATATTTTCATCTGAGATGAAATAAATTATATAAACAGTAGAACTAGAAATGCATGGTGAATCCTGTGAATGAAAGAATGCCCTGTACCCTTTGGCTCTGGTGCCCCATACCCAAAGACTTCATTGGCTCCATGTCATACTCCCAACCTCCTACCAGCCATTGCTCTGTCAGCATTTCACTTTCCATGACAACATGTTTTGGGGGAATTAGGATTATGAGATGCCCAAAATTTCCAGTCTTCATCCCCCTCTTCCTTTCTGTAGTCTAGAATAGAATGAGAAAAAGCTGGTGTTTTATGACAATACATTTTGGCCAAGCAAAGCTCAGCTGCTCCAGCTCCCCCTATTGTTCCCACTATAACAGACTGGGAACGCAGCCTTACCCTAATGAGCTGGAAATTCTGCCTTGCCCATACCACTCTGTGCTGAGATTAGAGAGTATTTCTAATCAGGTTGAAGTTCTCTCTCTTGTTTTTTTTTTAAAAAAAAATCCTCAAGTTTTAAAAATGGTTTCTGTGTTTTAACTTTGTTGTGAGAATAACAGAAGAATTTCTCTGATTTTTGCAGATGCAAGTTTAAAGGTCTGCAAGACACCACAGGGTGGAAAGTATTTTTTTGATTAATAAAACACTTTCCCACCAGGAGCCAGGATGCTGGCTAATGCTGTGTTTTCACTTACAGCATCAACAGCCTCACTTCCACCTGCCCTATAAATGGGGAACACCCAGGTGCTTCCTGTTCAAGGGCTGCTTATGCGAGAGCAAAGGGTCCACGCTGGCCACCGACTGTGAAATGGGCTGGTAGTGGTGAGAGCAGGGCTGAAGGCAATGAGGGCAGGCAGGTAGGGTATGTGGTGGGGCACGGTTCCTGATACAGTCTGTTGATCACTGTAGGAGTTAAGATCTTGCAAGACTGAGACCGTAGATTGCAACTTTGTTGGTCTAATGGGAGGTATCAGACGAAGGGGAGTCTGAGGCTCTTCCCATAGCCAAGGGAAAGGATTTGGAGAAGGGAAATCTTGTGGAGCGAAAGTAGGATGTGTGCCGCTAATGTTTGTATCACATGACCTGATTAAGAGAGAAGTTACAGCTTTGACAAACGGTAAAGCTTCTTTGTTGGCATTTTCATCATCAGGTTGGTTTCTTTCACTTAATTATTTGGTTTAGTTGAGAAGAGAGAGGGAGCTGTTTTAATTTTCTTGGAGGAGGTTTTCATTTTGTGCCTTCCTGTGTTCAGGCATCCTGTATCTCAGCTCTTAGTTGTGTAAATCCCAAGTTAATCCATTTAAGGCAATGGCATTACCCTGTAGAGCTGGCACACGCATAAGTCCTTTGCAAGTTATTCGCAAAACCAGCTATCTCTTTGACTAAATATAGCAGTCGCTTAAAACTGTTACTTAAGGCTAGGCATAAAGCACCAGCCAGATTATTTCCCTATGCTAAAAGTTGGGAAAGAGCTGCATTTTTCTGAAGACTGAAATGAGAGCTGTCTTTTTGTAGTTCCTATTCTTTTTCCCTCTTTCTCCACAATGCCAAATTTGCAGCCTGTCCTTTCTAGTAGTGACCCAGCATGGAATCTGTAGAAATAAAGTGTCAGAAGAAGCAATCCTAGTTGTGATGAATGGAAGGGCTAGCAATGATGCCAGAAAAACACGGTCATCAACACCAAAGAGCATGATATTTCAAATAAAATTCTTTCTGCATAAATGACCTGTTCAGGCACCAAAACAGCTTTGGAGGGGCAGTTAATCTCCCCATATTTTCAGCTTTCTTTTAGGAAGGAACATTATGGCTGTACAAGAGAAAAGCCGATCACTTATGAGCTGGTATAACAACGCTCTCTTACACTGGCAGTAGCAAGGGAGGGATTACTTTATCCCCTGTCATAATTCCCCTGTGGTCAAGAGTTAGTGAGGGTGGGGATACCAGAGAGAGGACTTGGAGTCTCCAGTGATGTACTTGCGCTAGAAGGGAGGGGAACTCGCTAAAATCGGGTTTGAGGCATGAATATTGCATTACAGTTAGCTAAAAGCAGGCTTCAGTCTGGCTCAGTAATGCCAGCAAAATCAGTTGCTCAGAGGGATTGTTTCTAATCCTTAATAGTGACAATTAAAATTCAAAGCGTGTGTGTGATGTTGTTATCTCACTGTTCATGACTTCTGAAGAGACATCTGACTTCTCTGAGGATTTGGGTATGGTTGGGTCAGAGTGCTGTAGCTGCTTTTCTATTTCTGTCTGATAAACTAATAACCCGGGACTTTGAAACACAGCTAAGAAAAAGCTGCAAAACCAGAAAACCTCACCTCCAAATCAAACACACTGCGTTACAGGGTGACCTCTGTGAACCACAATTCTGCATTACAAGATACCTGTTGGGCAACTGAAAAAAAAATCCCCAGGAAAAAAAAAAAAGGGCAATTAATCTGAATGTGCTGTTAATTTAATAGTATTCCCATGGGGAGCCTTAGACAGTGCTACTATTCACAAGCTTACCATAACTTCCTACTGTTCCACAGATGCTTGTGACAGGCTCCACTTTTCATGCTTGTTCCTCTGAAGTCCTTTACTTTGGAGTCACAGCAAACCATCTATTTGTATTTTATGAGTCAAATGAGGTTTATGGAAAGTAAAATTCCCATTGGAAGTGAACTTAAAAAGGTGGTGCTGTACCACCAGGAAACTTTTCCAAATAATTGAATTCTTACTAATAGACGCTTTCACTTTGATGAATCCAAGCATTCAATCTATAGCATGTTGTGAGGCTCTCTGTATCTGAAAGTGATGTAGGAAAGGCAAACAAAACCCCTCTGAGTAGTATCAGAGAGAGGGAGGATATTTATAAGGAAGGAATATCCCTTAGGAGTTTCTCATTTGTTCTGATCCATTCAGCCTATTCCACCCAGTTTCATTTCGTTTCTGTATGTAAACATCACTACTGTTTATAAGCAGTATTTAATTTTGTTTTAGAACAGTTTAATCTTGTGAAGACTGTAAGCCTTTCTGCCTCTGAGAAGAAAATGATACAGACATTGCACCTCGATTTATGTATGCTAGTAGGGAATAACACTGACATGATGTTTCATGCCTACTAAGTGGATGTCATTCATCTTGGTCAATCGTTCTCAAAAATACTACATTTCAGTTGCAGGTATCTAAATCTCCATTAAATTCTTCAGGCTACTTTAAACTTCTACAGATTAGTCCCTGAAAGTCTGCAGACTTTCTGCCTCTGAAGTCCCCAGAAACCCCGTGGGGCTCTACAGAGCCAGGCTGAGTCTGACTTTGCTAAACTGCATGGATTTTCCTTGCTCTATAGGAAAAATGTGTGTAGATAACTCAGGTTCTTCCAGGTGGTCTAAGGACTGTACGTGCAGGTGGTGACGTTCACGCACATGTGAACATATTCCAGTTTGTGCTCGTGTGCGTACTTGCATATTTATATTATACACATAGAAAGTAAGTGTTCTGTTATGAAGGTTTGAGTGTAAGAGCTAAATGTATAAATACACATGCTCTTTCCTCTAGGAAAGAAACCTAGTGGGATTGCTAAAACTTTTAACCTGGCCACATATCAAGAGTCAGTATGCCATGTCCCCAGGGGAGAGCCATGTAGTAAGAGAAAATGAAGATTTCTTTTTAACCTGAAATTCAAGCTTCACCAGGCTCTAATTTTTAAGTCTTCCCAGGCTGAGAAGCTTTGCCTCTGTTAACGATGCATTGTATTCAGGGCTGGCAGAGTCCGCTCCCTGCCACCACACTTGCTTTCTCAGCGCCGGCTTTCTGTTTATACACTGGTGAGGGAAAAGCGTATTTCCATTGATTTTTATTTACTCTTTTATAAGAGTACTTTGAGTTTACTAGAACAGTTTAATTGGGCTCCAAAACGGTCTGTCCCGCTCACAGAAGTCTACTGTTGTTCCACTTCTGTTTTTCCTTTCCGGATGAGGGGCCTCCAGAGCTAAACCACTGTCTCCTCTCTGCCCGCAGGCAGCGGAAAGGCTCATGGTGCACCTCTGCGAGCATTGCTGGAGTGGCAATGGGCAGCGGACACCTTTCCTCTCCTCAGCCTCCTTCGCCCAGCGGCGTGTGGTGTTTCAGCAGGAGGGAGAAGGTCAGTGCCACAGCTGAGCTGTGCTCGCAGCCAAGAGGAAGGCTGGATTTGTCTGAAATTACATAATTGTAGAAAAGCATGAAAAAACACTCCTGGCAATTTAAACACCTTTCCTTTGTAGTGAGAAAGTACAGTGTAAAAACTGGCTTCCCCGAAGGCTTCCCGGGCCATTCCCTCACCTTACAGAGCTGGTTTCCGTTGTGCATGGCACAAGCTCTTCGTTAGAGGGAGTGGATTATTTTTAGGAGTTCCCAAACACAGTTCCAACCCTGCCTTACCCTTGCACAGAGAGGAAGGGGCCCAGGCAGAACAGGCCCATGCTCTTTGCCTCGTTTCCTACAGAGCAGTGTTTATGAAACTGTGCTGGCTGCGTGCGTGCATGCATGTGTCTGCCAGGCCTGCCCAGTGACTTTGTAACATCTATGAAATGTCATATTTTCCAGCTTCAGGCAAATTTGATAGAAAGCCAGTGGGTCTCGAGGGTGTTAGCTTCCCAGAAGTGGGCAGGTAGAAGATAGGGGAACCTCTTAGCTCAAGGAAATCTCAGCATGAACTCTGGGCTTATTAGACATCAGAGAATCCACACAGGACCTCAGCCAGGTGAGACCTGTCCCTAGGAGACCCAGCTTCAGTGACCCAGGGCCATGCTGCCTGTTTTATCTCCATCCCTGATCCAACAGGTTGCAGAGCTGGTAAGGTTTTTCTGAGAAAGAGAGGCAGGCCATAACGAATAACTGTGGGATGTGTATGTTATGCACTGGGGACACTCAGATAATTATGACGTTAGTGTGTGTTTTTCTTGACGTGCAGTCTGCATGATCTGAATCTTGCAGAATTAGGCACGTGATCAACTTCTGCTACAGACCATACACACGTTTTTCTGATATATGTATTGTTTCCATAAGAGTATTTTGTTTCATACTCTTCATTTTGTATAGGAACAGCTGCATTTCAGAAGGCTGTCTGATAAAGCCATAAAAGGCAGATAGGTGGGTAAAAGTGATCAATCTTTTATTCCATTATGGAATAACACAAGACAGGGTTACATAGGGTTACACTCACGTGACATGACACATGGTTTTCCAGTGTTTCCAGTTGACTAGTATTTCAGTGAAAGATAGCTCCATCTTTATTCAGCTCTCTGAAGATGTATCACAAGGGGAGTGCATACCAAAATAGTGTAGCCTCATGTATAAAATTAAGCCTGGTGCATTCCTCTAGTTAGGGAACTGAGGTTTTTATACTTTATATTTTTGGTAGTCATTCGTTGATGAAATTGTACGTCAGTAGAACAGTAAGTTAAGAATATAAAATGTCAGTAATATATGTGCACATTCATGTATGTATACGTAAAAATCAGGACAGGAAATGTAATGCTGGTCTTCCCTTGATTCGGCAGTGGGATTTTTGTGGACATGGTCATCATCATCTTGATGGTTTCACAGAGAAACTATGCTGTCTCCTCTGGAAAAGTGGGACGTAATAAGCAGTACCTGAGGATGCTGCCTTGTCTGCGTAGTGCCAGACCTTTGCCGAAGCGGCATTGCGTTGCTGTGGCTAAGCTGTAGCTGGTGCTAATGCTGTCTGCCTCTCTAGTTCTCCATCATACCATTTCTTTCTTAACAGGAGTAAAATATCATTTGAAAACAAATGTGCTGCCTCTTATCCCGCTTTCGAAGATTATGATGGTGATGGGGAAAATGAGTGGCTTCTAAGCTGTACGTTTCCTATTTGGCTTTTGCTTGGTTTTAAATTCCCTTTCTCCTTGCTGAGCCAACACTCACAAATCTTAGAAAGCAACCCCGAGCCCTTGAAAGACCTGTTCTCTCAGCAACGCTGTGGGTATTGCCAGGTAGGGGATGTCCTTATTTTTTGGGACTTGTCCTTGGGACAACTGGTAGCATCAACTGTTGGTTGTACGCAAAGGCATTGCATGACTTTGCCCTCTCTGCTGCCTGTGTTAGCTGGTTGGCACTGTGCAAATACTCTGTATGCAGTGCGATGGAGCGCTTTCCTCTCACAGGGGGTACATGTTTGCCACAGGGACCTCCTTTTCCAAGTTTGGATTCTGATTATCCCCAGAAACATTAGCAAAAGAGGAAGGAAAAAAGAAGAGCTACTCGTGGACCCCAGAAGAAAGTAGATTCCAATAAGAAACTTGGGGCTTGTGAAATTTTTGCCTGCGTGTTTCTTGTATTCAGTGTAAGAGTTTTTTAAGCAGTGATCTTAGTAACATTCCTCAGAGCCTTCTGGCACAGCAGGTCGTGGTGTTTACAGACAATAAATGCTGGTTTTCTGTGGAGGGGTGGGAGAAGAAACTGGGGTTGGAAAATATTTCATTGGCTTGTATGAAAAACCTTAAAGCTGGTGCTGAGAAAAATAATTATCTTTAAGCAAACAATTCCATTCGGAATAGTAAAACCCCAAAAGTATTTCCAGCCACTTAGTTCAGGGGTGCGCTTTCCACTCCGACTCTCTGATTTAGTTGACTCCCTGTGTTCCTTCAGCTGGTGTTGTAAAAATGAGAGGAAAGATTAAATAAATGTATCCCGTCAATTCCTCCTTGGCCCTTACAGCTTCGGTAGTAAGCTCATCTGCACAAATTTCTTAATGTCTTGAGGCAAGCTCTCCCATGGGCTTTCCTGAGGACCACACACAGACATTCAGTTCTCTTCTTGCATTTTTCTGTTAATTGCCCATCTTCTAACAAGCAGTCCTTGCACTTATCAAGAGTTGCAAATAACTTCTTTTGAATAGCTCTAATGTGCTTAGCTGCAAGGAAATTGTAAATAGAAAGCGTCCCTGTTGTGCCTTTTGCTCCTCACAACATATGAATACTATGAAAAAACAGAAAACGAGTCGGGCTTGTTGACTACACACACACATCTGAGGCTATGTGCAAGCCGTTCACATAGCCATATGAATCCTGCTACCCTGCCCCATTTGTGGAGGCTCCTACCAGAGACAACACAGCGAGTGCTTCTGAAGGCAAACAAGTTATGTGCATTCCCACATGCTGTATTTTTTAGTCAGAGACAAATTTCTGCTGTCATATAAGATGTTGGTTTTTAAGCTTTGCATTAATTGTGTTCTATATCATTTCGATCTTCTGTGTTTTTAAATTTTGCTTTCCTGGCCAATGCAATTTATTACAATTAACTTTTAATCTTCTGCATTGGTCTTTATCATCTATTCATTTGAGATGGGAAGCAATTATAGATCTTTGAAATAGATGTCCTACTTAGACTCAGCAAAATATCTTTAATAGGATCGGATGTTTAATAACAGAGGATTAAAAACTATGGTAACATCCTAAAGTTCAAACTTGGGAACTTTGTCATTCCTGAGCTGTGCTGTCTCCCATTGATGCAGCCAGGTGCAGTAGCTGGAGAAGGTGCTGAGGGATCAGGGCTCCTGTCACTGGTGTGCCCTGTGAACAGAAACGAGTCACACCTGGCTCAGTTTGTTGTCTAAAGACAGTCACCTAGTGCCATCTGAGATGCCAGTGGGTACCCAAAACATCTGCAGATATGGTACTGGGCAATGGGAGGCTTATGCCCTTCAGTACAGGCAGCTATGGCCAAATAGGACACCCAGAGATGTCTCAGAGGGTGTTAAGTGTCTCTCTTCAGGAAAACTGAAGTATCTTTTAGTCTCCCTGTGTCTTGTTTTCTCCATCAGTAAAGATCATGATACTGGTTGCACAGGGACATTGTAAGGCTTGACATTGGAAAATGCATTTAAGAGAACTCCATAGATTATTTTCAGAGCACAGAAAGTCAGAGACTCTCTCTGACACAAATCTGCTTACGACTTTCCTCTGCGAGAGCTGAGCAGCCAGGCAGGGTGAGCTTTCGGTTAGCTGTCCTTTGAACTCACAGTCAGGGTGGACCAAAGCAAGACCAACCCTGTGGCAAAGCTCTGATGCTGGATGGCCGGTCCTGTCAATTCTCGTTGGAGGGATCTGTAACTCTGGGTTTGACCCTGAGGACCAAAATCAATCCCCTGAAGTAGGTTAAGGCAGAAATTCCCATGTGTCGTTGGGGCACCTGAATTTGGCCCCGGGAGGGCTGGATGGACGCTACAACGTTTTGGGAAAGTCCACCAGATGGAGCTCTTGTTTGAGGGATAAAGCTCCGGCAGGCTGCTGCAGAAGCTGAGAAAATGGGACAGACCTCGTTTTTATTGGGTTGTTTCACATAACGGGGTTGAATTGAGCAAGGCTGGCTTCCCAAGCGCTTGCTTTTAACGGGAAATGTTTGACACTAAAGATGCGGAAAAAGGAAATGTATTTTTGTGGCTAGAAGTGCTTGAAGCTTCACTGATGTTTTCATTTTCTTGTCGCCAACTTATTTTGCAGAACTGTTCTAGCACTCATTCCCTCAAATCTTTTTGTCTCTTAGTATGCTTCCTGTATTTAATTATAATAATTACACCCCTTAGCTATTAAACCCCTATAAAATCGAAGCACCAGAAAACTTGCTTAATGGTTTAGAGGAAAAAAATGTACAATCGGGGTGTGAGAAAGAAAAGTATTCAACCTTAAACTTAGTTACCTAAAAGACAGCTAATAAAACTTTTGGAGTGTGGCAAAGAAAGCAGAATTAAGTCTGTCAGTCTGTGAAGTTTTGTGAAAGACTTAATCCGTGAATTCAGAGGTCCAGCTACACACCATTGCCACCAGGACCGCACTAGTTTGGTATGCATGTCACCTCTCAGATTTGTGCCTCAAAAGCTTTTAAAAACACATTTTTAGAAGCACATTTGTTATTCATGTAATCAAACAACTACACTAATACATCAGAGATCAATGTAAACACTGCGGCTATGAGGACGTTATGCTTATCTTCAACATGGGTGGTATGAGCACCGATGAGATTTGGCCCCTGCTCCATGCAGCGTGAGGTAGTAATAAGCCACGTTCTTCGTGGAAAGCAAAATGAATGGGTATCACTGATTTCACCTTCTAATGAGACAGTCAAGTCATTGCAGCCTGCCTCCATTCTCCATAACGCAACGTAGCCATCCTGATGGCACCAGGGATGTCCTGGGGGTAACATAAAGCTGAATTTGACTCACTTGCTATTGGATTTATTTTAAGCTCCACCAACCAACCAAAAAATGTGTTCATACCGAACGGCCTCTAGTTTCAGACAACATGAAGCAGGCCTACTGCCTTGTACCATGGGATTTCTGGGTTTGTGAGATGAAAACCATTCAGATGATCTTTTATTCTAAATCATGTAGGATGAGCTTCCCTTCAATAATGCCTTTGGAAGAACCATTTTATAGCTTGCCATCCCACTCTGTGGTTGCCTGGAGCTCTCCTCCACTCTGTATAAGTGAATGCCAGCACAGAAAACATCGCTGCCCATTGCTGGGTGCTCTTGGCTACACTGGGATAAGAAAAAAGAAGCGTACGTGAGTTAACGTAGCTGGACGTATACTTTAAGTGCTCTGTGGCGGCTAGTTGTAGTTTTACAGTAGCCAGACGTTGCACCATGCTTAATTTAACCTCTTTTTGCATTGTTACAGCCCGTAGTGCAGACTTTGAAAATGGATAAAGGTGAAACCTGGGGCTCCCCAGAGGACAAAGGTTAAGAGTTCATTTCCTCATTGGTCCTTGCCAGTAATTATGGAGAATCAAATCTTAGCTCCGATATATTTCAGATTCTCCCAGCAATGGTGTCATCTGGTCAATGACAATTTCCCTTTTGCTCTTTCTTTCTCAGTGTTTTCTGTTTATTAAGTAAATTGCATATTCCGATTTCCTAGGAATCATGATTAAATTAGTCAGTCTGCTGATTAAATACACTCGGTGACATGGGTCAATGCTTATTCAGGGCTATGCAACCAAGAGAGCCATGCCTACTGCACACAGCAGCATTATGTGCCATAGATGTACGAAAATGCTAAGAATTCTGAGCATCTTCATGTTACGCTCACCTTGGGATCTTCCAGGAAAGTCCAAAGGCAAAAATGTTGTCATGAGGGTGATTTGGGTATTTCTGCTGAGTAGAGTTTGTAATTTTTTTTTCTTCTTGTCATTGGTTAAGCAGAAAGGAAGAAGTCTCAGCCTTGTATTGGGAGCTGAGGATATTGAAGGCTGGTCTTCACCTTGAGGGAGGAAGGACAAGAAGAGGAGGACGAGGTTGTTGCGGTGGATTTTTCAGTGGCCTGGAAGGAATTAGGACACTACAGACTCCCCTTGTCTGTCCTGTGTGAAGGCAAATCCTTCTCAGTCAGGTGTCATCAGATAAACCCCATATCAGTTCTTCAAATCAGTTCTAGTTTTCTGCTGCATAAGTTGCAATCTTTTTATTTCAGGTAAGTACTTATGGAGTCCTTAAATTGGCCCTAAAAATTGCAATTACTACTTTTGCACTGATGTTTTATGACGAGCAGAATGTCCTATTTGTCTACATTCATGCAGAAGCTGTATGTACAGCTGAAGTTTAGGGCACATGAAGCATTAAATGCAAAAAAAAAAAAAAAAGGTAGTGTTTAAAGTACCATTTTTGAACAGCTGATTCTTGTTGCCAAGGAAAGAATTCGTTGCTCCATTGTGTGAGTGTGTGACATTGTGATTGAAAATAGTGACTTGAATAAACACTTTGCGGTGACATGTCTAAAACAATTATTTTTTGAAGACAGGAATATAACAAGAATTCAGGTCTGAGCTGTGCCTGTGGGAACACTTAGTCACAAAAGAATTAAAGGGTGAGTGTTCTAGATCAAAGTAGTCTGTACTTCATAATATGTTTAATTTTCATACCATGCTCCTTTATTAAATTAATTTGTTTTAATTAGAGGAATAGATACTTTGCATCCGAGTTTAAGGGGTCTGTTGGGCACTTGAGATTAAATCAATGGTTTGTTAACAATTTTATCTGGAAAGTAGATTAGATTATTTAAATTCTGCGAAATAGCATCATTTTTCTTTTCTCAGTAGAATAAAGTTCTGATTAAGAAATAATGCTTGGAGCATGAGAGCTCTGCTTGTCGTTATTTTTCACATGCAGATTTGGGATTTTACAGTAAAATCATTCATCTTTAATCTGCTTTTATAATAGTATATCAAATTTGGCAAAATAAAACAAGTGCTACAGCAGGTGTTTTCCAATGACAATATGGGAAATGCCAATGCTGGCTACTTGGACCATATTTTAGATTTGTGTTTTATTTTTGTGCTGTTGGAGCAAAAAATCTTGTTAATCAGTTCATAAAACAGTAGGATTAAAAAGAATGCACTGGAGGTGTAAAACAGTCAACACCAAGAGATTTTAAAGATTAGCTTAATAAATAAAACATAATTGGATAAAATAGGCAAATAATGAGTTAAGGGCAGCCCAAATGTGTAATTTCTTGGGGTCAGCGGCAATGCATCAGTTTACACTGCAGCTGGGTAAAGCCTAGAGGGCATGTAACAGGGTGTCGTGAAATTGTATTAACCACGCTCTGGTGTTGAGGTGTCTTGTTTTATCCTTCTCCCACCAGCACTTTTAAGTGATGCAGGAGAAATATTGAGTTAAATCGCAAGCTGCACGCCAACTGATTTTTCTCAAGATAGGGTAAAGAAAACGTCTCTTATTAAAACAAGAAACCATAATGGAGGTGAGAAGGGAGCCAGCAGAGCGCTTGCAGGATGCTCACACCGCCCTGCCGCTGGTCGGAGTAGCTCCAGGTTTTCGGTGGAAGTGTGCTGGGCGCGCTGCTCCTTGCCTACCTGCCTGCCCAGGCTGCGCTTGGCAAAGCAGCAGTGCACCAGGGGAAGATGTTCTCACAGGCTTGTGCTTTGCCCAGCCCTGAAAGGCCGTCGCTTCTCATGCACAGGGTCACTCTGCTTCAAGCAGCACCTGCTTGCTGCCTAATGGGCAGAAGAAAAACTCAACTTCTTGCTCAGATGAAACCTGTGGCTCAGCCTCAGGCAAGCAAAACCCGCTAAGCAACATCAGTGTTTCTACTGATAGTAGGAGCATCAACTCTATGCTTACAGCGAATGATTTTGGTTTTATCACTTACCTGCACTCTGCTGCTGCTCAGACCTCCACCCAGGCATTCACGTGTTCCTCCGCTGGGAAAGGCAGCAGCAGCTACCAAGCCAGACACTTCCTAGATGCCTCTCGAGGCCCCTGTTGCCCAGCCCATTCCTCTTCTGAGAGAGTGAGCACTGTGTGATGCTGCTTAACGAAAACCCATCATGGCCTATGAGGCATAATTGGTAAGTCCAGTTTAGTATCTCAGTTTCTGAGGTTAATAAATAACGATACCCCTTCCCTAGCAACAAATGTTAATCGATGGATTACTGATAACAGATCTTCAGATCTGCATTACAATGAGAACCACATAATTGGGTGAAAAAAATTATATATACATGCAATTAAACACACACATGCAAGCACAGTGTCACGCAGTGTCATCTGCCCTCCATACCAAATGCACAGCAGCACTGGGTGCTAAAATTTGCAATGAATTATTTATATGCTGAATTATCCCTCTCTCTCTCCTCCTAGAATATCCAATTGCCCATTTCCATATTTGTTTCGGAAAGATTTATTATTCACATTTATTCACTGGATAGCTTATTAAACATTTCCTCATCTTTTTCTCCGTAATACATAACATGCATCTTGTTTTCTAGTAGCACCTATCCATCTGCTCTAACAGGGTCTCCCAGTGTGGTAAAACCGTGAAGAGTGCAATTGTTACCCAGACAGTTTACAGTCGCCTTTGTGAACCAATTACAGATGTTCCAAATTTTGGATATTTATTTGCTCACTTAAGTCAAAACAGTTTCAGCCCCCGAGTAAATGATCCACAGCTACAGACAAAGATTGCGACTGTATGCGAATGAATAATTTGGTTCTCATCAGCGAGCAGATGAGCGTGCAGCTCTTGAAATTCATTCTTGCGCCCATTTTTGCTGGTAAAACTCATTCCCTGGAAGCCTTTGAGAGGGTGGAAGGAGAAGACGAGTGCCCAAAGGCAAGTCATTTAGAGGTTTGCCGATCTTCTTCCCCTTTAGTTTCTCAATTTTGCAGCATTGGCATAAGGAATGGCATTTTACAGTCAAAGACTTCTTGCCCTGGGTGTTGTATGCTGCCATGCCTAACACCTGTTCCTGTAAAGACTGTGCAAACATGAATCATGTTTGGATTCAGGGGGTAGCATTTCAATACCGATTTCCTAGGTGCTGGCATAGTACCTGGGACAGTTAAATGGATTTAAAAGGAATCTTCCGTATTTTGGGCTTTCGTTGTTTGGTTTCCATTTAACTGGCTGCCCTAGTACCTCCCAGACATTCACGTAATTTTTAGCATTTAAATCCCAAATCCGCCTTCCATATCTGTGTTTAAGATTTTTGTACCTTGTAAATTTTGAGAACAGCTCATCTTCTTCTGAAGGTGTTTTAACCGTTCCTCTGGCTGGGAGTCACCCTGTGCTACGCTTTAAATCACGATAGAGATTTACAGTTGCGATAGAGGTGGAACTGCAAGCATCCAAAAAAAGAGTTATCTCTACGCAGAGGAGTCAGTATTCACGTACCTCAGTAAATAATATCCCAGGGATGTCATCTTGCTTCCCCTGAAATCACAAACAGTAATACTCTCTAAGAACAATAGCACTAAAACTGTCCTCGGGTTAAAAATAATCGGTTTGCCTGTGTGTGAAGCGCACAGTCTCAAGAGCTCTTTGGCTGGGTAGCAATATTTTACCTCTAATGACCTCAAACCGGAGCCAGCCATTTTTGCAGGCTCTACAGAATACTGTTGTGCCACGAATCATACCCGAAGGTAGCTGCCTGCCTTCACCTGAGCACATCCCTCTCCACTGGCTCCTGCACGCTCCAAAAGCTTGGGGAAAAACGAGTGAGATTGTACTGGGTTTTCTTTACTAATTTTGGCTTTCTTATTCAGTCAGATTCTCCTGGTTTTGGATGATTGAATCTGCGTCTTCTGCAGCAGAAGAGGAGCACGTGTAGTTGACAGAAATTTTGGGGGTTTTATTGAGGTGGTGCAGTTGGAGGCAAACGATCCTCTAGAAAGGAAGAAGTCGGGATGCTGTGTGCGAATACCAGGTATTTTTAGGTTCTCCTTAAACATGCATAAATGAATTCTAAACTTCTGTGTCTTTCTTCCCTTCCCCAAACTCCTACCCTTGAACCTGTTTGAAAACGATAAATATAGTTGTGAAATATGTAAAAATAGGGACATGAAAACAGAAGGATAACTGGATGGGGGCTCCCATGGGGCTCTTTTTCTTAATCCTGGGTTTCTTCTGGTGAACTTATATTTTTTGAGCAGACCCTTGGACAGAATGCTTGCTGCCTTTCAGCGAGCGACCCGGCTACTCTGTGAGTTGACAGAGTGGGAGGTAAGTGGCAGTAACTAATGGCAATTAGCAGAGGTCTGGACAGCTGCGTGCCCCTGAAGACATGAGCTCTTTTGGGGGTTGTGTCTTCACTGAGTGAAGCCGATTGTCACCCTGCAGAATATGACAATTTGCATCCCTCCACTGAGGCTTCGCTGTCAGATTTGCTCAGCAGTCTTGCGAAAAGAAGGGTTTATTTTATTTTTGCTCTGCAAATCTGTTGAAGTAGGGAAGGAATGATTACCTTCAGGGAAATTATCCATCGGCTGCTATCGGTAATAACTTGTTTAATGCTTATGTAGCACTTGACGTTTTTATGACTGATGTGCCAAAAAAGAAACAAAAAGAGAGAGGGGTTTGTTTTTAAACGGCAAAGGATACTTTCCGCCTTTTCGTTGCCGCTCCCAGGTAATGGTAAGAAAAATGTCCCTCGCTCCCCGAACCTGAAAGCTGCCTCTGATCAAAATGTAAGGAGGGAAAAGGCGAGAGGTTGCATACGCAGCTTCGAGACCCATTTGCTAAATTGCAGGAGGGTTTAATAATTCCCTTTTCTCACGCATCCTTCACCATCCCTCCAGCCCTCTCTCCCACGTCCATCGCTGTTGGGATGTTCCGCAGCGTTCCCGCAACCCCAACCCCTTCAAGCAGCGGCTGTGTGAAAAAGAGAAGCGGGAGCGCTGCTGCTGCCCCCCCTCTTTCTCCCACAGCGTACCCTATCCGCCCCCCCGAGGCACCCCGTCCCGACTTCCAGCCAGGATAACACTTCCAAGATGGATGTTGCCCAGCTTCTGGCGGCGCAGCGGCGGAGGCGAGGGCGGCACAAAGCCGGGCGGCGCGCCGCTGCCCCCCGCGGGCCCTGCGCGGCTCTGCCGTGGGCCGAGGGGGGGACCGGGGCTCT
>VYZW01011891.1:5583-18817 GCA_013401315.1 Balaeniceps rex
AACATCAAGGGATTTATAGTTTGCCACCTACAAGGTTGAGATCTCATCCTTCGAACATATTTCATCCTGATTCCCTGTAGGATTTCTTTGATATTTCCTAGGCCTTTAGGATAGGTGGGGTTGAAGGAAAGTTGGACTACAGTATGAAGCCAGCTGAGCAGGAGACATGAGTGTTTCGCTGGTTTCAAAATAGGATTTGAAATTGTCTGAAATAACCTAAATTCTTTGTTACCAAAGGCAGATTTAAAAGGCTATTTAGCAATGAAACAGGAGAAAAAGTGCATCAGCACATTCTGCCATGAAAAAGTTTGCATAAAGGGCATTTGCTATGGCAGATATATTCAAAGCAGATTTATAACTATGCTGCAGTCTTTTTCAGTAGGGACAGAACACCAACAAATTATAAATGAAAAATCTTTTGGAATATTTACTCTTTTTCAAAGTTATTAAATATATATCTGGCTGTGTAATCATGGGTGTACTATGATTTCTCTTAAATTGTAAAAAATCATCTTCATTTTGTTGAAGAATTTCAGATGCTGTTATCTCTTAGAGGAGGAACTAGACTGTTAATAAGGTGTTTTATGCACAGTGGGACTGCCTTACACTCCAGTTGTAGTTTAGTAAACTTCAGCTATCCCACCATGTCCTACTTGCTCAGCTACTTTAAGATACCATATAAACAATAGGATTCAACTACTTCATCTGCTACAGCTTTCTGGTTTTGGAGCAGAAGGGAGGAGGAAATTTAGAAATTCTGGCCTCAGTGACTAGGTTCTACCAAATAATAATTCATCATCTAATAGTTACAATGAAAACAGTGAGAGAAAAGAGAAACGCTCTTCAAAGCTTTGAATAAACAGTTGCCAATCAGTTTTTGCTACATCCCTGTGAGGCAATTCCTTACTAATATTTTGATTTTACTGATCACAAAGGGGACTCTGGAAGGAGATGTGAATCCCATAAACTCATAAAGAGATTCAGTAACAGACCCAGAATTAGCTTCAGCCACTAAATAATAGTTCTCATACACACTTAAGCACTAACTTCCTATTGCTTTTATTTAAAGGACCTGACATTTTGAATCAGTATGTCCCTAGTGTGTAAAACTGTACAAAGCTGATGCATAATTTGGTTAGGAGTCTGTCAGTGTAACACATCCATATCCACCTAATTTTTTTCCTTTGGTTTCAAAGTTAATGTGTGTCCATCTGTCAGTGTCTTGTGTGCTCTGAAGTCTGCAAAGCACGTTCTATGTTTTTATGCAATGCTATAATCCTATGATGTTGCAAAAAGAAAACAGAAGTATAATTTTAAGCCACAGCTCATTGAACTCATTTTAATTAAAACTTTTTAAAATAGATTTTATAAACTTCCTAATCTTAGCTGCAGATTAGTTGCTTGTTTATCGGATGAATGCACTACACACTTNTTCTCTTAAATTGTAAAAAATCATCTTCATTTTGTTGAAGAATTTCAGATGCTGTTATCTCTTAGAGGAGGAACTAGACTGTTAATAAGGTGTTCTATGCACAGTGGGACTGCATTACACTCCAGTTGTAGTTTAGTAAACTTCAGCTATCCCACCATGTCCTACTTGCTCAGCTACTTTAAGATACCATATAAACAATAGGATTCAACTACTTCATCTGCTACAGCTTTCTGGTTTTGGAGCAGAAGGGAGGAGGAAATTTAGAAATTCTGGCCTCAGTGACTAGGTTCTACCAAATAATAATTCATCATCTAATAGTTACAATGAAAACAGTGAGAGAAAAGAGAAACGCTCTTCAAAGCTTTGAATAAACAGTTGCCAATCAGTTTTTGCTACATCCCTGTGAGGCAATTCCTTACTAATATTTTGATTTTACTGATCACAAAGGGGACTCTGGAAGGAGATGTGAATCCCATAAACTCATAAAGAGATTCAGTAACAGACCCAGAATTAGCTTCAGCCACTAAATAATAGTTCTCATACACACTTAAGCACTAACTTCCTATTGCTTTTATTTAAAGGACCTGACATTTTGAATCAGTATGTCCCTAGTGTGTAAAACTGTACAAAGCTGATGCATAATTTGGTTAGGAGTCTGTCAGTGTAACACATCCATATCCACCTAATTTTTTTCCTTTGGTTTCAAAGTTAATGTGTGTCCATCTGTCAGTGTCTTGTGTGCTCTGAAGTCTGCAAAGCACGTTCTATGTTTTTATGCAATGCTATAATCCTATGATGTTGCAAAAAGAAAACAGAAGTATAATTTTAAGCCACAGCTCATTGAACTCATTTTAATTAAAACTTTTTAAAATAGATTTTATAAACTTCCTAATCTTAGCTGCAGATTAGTTGCTTGTTTATCGGATGAATGCACTACACACTTTTTGGTATGCATACTTAGAGATTACAGCCCTATTCTGTCCTGAAGGTATTTTATTTGACAAAGCCCATTTTAAGCAGCCTAATTCATGAATTAGCTGCCAATGTAGGGCATAAACCCAATCTAATTTGAGGTACCCACATAATTTATTCTGCATGATGAAATCTCCCAAGGAGGCAGCAGAGCAGAAATACCTTCCACCAGTATAGAAGAGAAAGCCATGAATTCAGAATGGAAAAAAAACCTCAACAACAACAAAACCAACACATTACTAGTACACAATGCTTAGCACAAAATGTTTAATCTAAAAAACATATGCAGAATGATGATTAAATTTTTTTCAAGGACAACTTAGGAGTGAATAATATCCATACAGGGTAGCATTACTGTAAATCATGAACATAATTTCTAAAACTTTCCTGTAATATGTAGGCAAGGAGGAATTTTGGAAACAGCATTAATCCAAGACATTCCAATCTGGACAAGCAGGAAATTTCTCACCCTTTCTGCCAATCAGAGCTAACCAAATTTCATGTGCCATCTGATTGTTACAGCCTCTTTAGCTGGACTTGTTCCCTGCTGAATTCAAATCCAATAAATGCAGATGTATAATTGTACATCAATTTTCTGTTTTGCTTGTTTTGCAATTCGTCTATGGCATGCAGTAGCTTTCAAAGCCCCTAAGTCAAAACTGTCTGAATCTGAGCATTAAAGTTTAAAGGGCTCCAGGTAATCTTCCCTCTCTCTTTTTGAAACTTTTCTGAATTTGAAGTAGAGAACAGCCTGCTGCTCACTGGAACCTTCTTTCAGTTGAGAAAGATCAAAATGAAAGTAGTACAGGAAGTAAATCATTGCTATTCTCTAATGTGTATCTGAATATTCAGCAGTGTTATACTTTCAAATCTTGCTCTTATGGATAGGTGTAACATTGTTCATTCGTATATAAAAATTAAGCCCTTGTGATTTCAGTAGAGCCTCATATAGTGGATGGTGGCATCTCCCTTTTTTTTTTTTTTTAATGTGCTTGGCTAAGGTCCAAGCATATAAAACCTGCCAAGCTGGGTCAGATTCAGGTGTCCATCTAGATGATGATCCTGCAGTACACAATGCATAGAGATGGAGCTGATGAACAAAGCAATGACACAGTGATTCTCCCTCGCCCTGTCCTTAAAGCCTTTGTCATTTAGTAGTTCATGAACTGGCTGTTCAATGCAGACTACCATGTTCAAAGTTGTGGTTGAGCAGGTTTCTTCACAAACCTCTACTAAACCTTTCAGAGACCCTTTATCTTTCACAAAAAAATGTGGAAATTGTTTTCACAGTGAGGAAGAAAATTGTGAGAAAAATATTTCTGTTAGTTTATTCTAAATATACTTCTTGTTTCAATGGGTATTTTCCACGTCTTGCAATTTGAGAAATTGGGAAAAATCATTTTCTAATACTATTTGCTCTTTTCCAAACATAGCACTTTTAATCTATCAGTTTTGTTGGTATACTGACCATTCTGTATCCTCTGTATATTTTCTAGTTCTATTTTACCCTTTTTTTGAGGGACCAGAGCTGACTGCGTGCCCAAGACGGGTGTATTTTCATCTTTATCACAAAGATTTCAAGATCTTTTTCCTGAGAGGGGATAGCTAATTCAGAACTCATCACTGTGTTCCCATGTACAGCTGAAACGTTTTCTCCTGTGAACATCACTTTGCATTAATTGTCTTCAGGCTCCCTCTGCCATTTTGTTGCCTAACCACTCAGTATCATGGCAGATTTTTACACCTCTTTGAGGTTAACATTAAGTGACAAGCCTAAACGCGTTCATTTCAATGAACTCTGTCCCCTCACTTGTAATCTGTTCTCTGCAATATTTAACAATATGCTAGATGTCAGAGAACCTATAAAGATCATTAGGGAAACTTGCTTGGAACTGCCCTTCATTGTGAAAATTGCTACCTTTTCTTTATCATGTTATTAATTTATGACAGTGTCAACTCTGCAAAGCTGAGCTATACTGTAATTTGGTGGAAAACTGTTGCACTTTCTCTATCAACATTCTTACAATCAGTGTAACCATGGAGGCGGTTAAAGTAAGACATAGGTCTGCAGAAGTCAATCTATACATTAAATAGAAACTCTGACAGATAATATGTCCTTTTGAAACTAAATAAATTATCGCTCTTAGAGAAGTTATTTACTAGAACTTGCTACCAGACTGCTTCAAGTTCATGAACCAGCTGAGGGATGATTGTATTGAAACATATAGTGAAATTATAACTAGAATCTGGATTCAAGGACAAAGAGGTAAACATTATTAGATCATGCTTGGCTTTGAAAAACTGTAGGAGCAGCAAGGGAGCAAGTACGACCCAAGGAATCAGATCAATCTCACAGTACTCATAATTTGATTTGTCATTGTGAGGGAGAGGCAATCCTAGAAGTGGGTTTTTATTTTAAAATACACCACTGTATTAGGGAATTATCACATCATGACTTCCAAGGGAGCTTCTTTTTTAACAAGAGGAGGTTCAGAACATTTTAGAGCAACTGTCGTTTGATAATTACAAAATACTTGGCCTTTCATAGCACAAAGGACTGTGTCTCAGAATTTCTTATCTATTATTAGTCTATAGATAAAGAAAATTATTAAGATTTTGGAAAGTACTGAGTTTCTGGTTATGCAATAACATGTTAACACATCCAAAATTAATGGATACTCTGAAAGCACTGACATGAAATAGAAATTTAAGGCTTAAAAGACTAAGAAGTTAAGAACTCATGTCTTAACTACAAAAAAATAATTACTTCCTCCTTCCCTCCCAGTGCACTAAGTCAAAGAAGTTGGAATACTCCCACATAGTCTTTGCAACAATGCATTCTTCAATCTGGTGGCAAAACAAGCAGGCAAAACCTGTAAATTTTGCTCAAACTGAACAGGTAAGAAAACCTTCATTTTAACTCAGACAAGACATTTATCAGATCTCAAACAGAGCATTTTAACTCGTTTTGGGCATGTTGCACAAAAACAAAGAATAAAAAGCAAAGAATTGGGTAAATTAAAGCTTTTGCACTTTTTACTGATGTAAGTGTTGCTAGAGACAAAGTATCTAATAATTTTGTTGCCTCCTTGATAGAACACCTAGGCATAAAACCTATATATCTGTGAACTGGTCGCTGTGCATTTCTACAAAAAAAAAAAAACAAAACACAGAAAAGGAGCATCTGGAACACCTAAAATCTGTCCACATTTCATTATATGAACTATGCATATTCCTGGGCAGTAGATAATGTGGATTTAATCCTCCTTGGTCAAAGGGAAGGAAATTAATAATGTCATGCAACCATTGGTTGGTGTCCCAAGACTTTAAATTCTGGGGAAGCATAGGACCACTGCTATGATCTTTGGTTTTATGAAAAACATGAAGTACAGATCCTCATTTTCATCATTTCCCCTTTGTTACAGACACATGAAATCAAATAAAAATGCTGTGTATTGGGTCAAACTGAGCTTTTGTTTAAAATAAGTATGAGCAAAAATGTTAAAAGAATTTTGTAGCTGTTCAGCAGTTAAACTCACTGCTAACTGTGGCATAATGAAGGACCACAGTAAATTGTCCCCCAGCTGTGGGATTACTACTAAAACACAGAGGCAGATTTACAAGCAGAATCCTGAAAAGTTATCAGAAATTCCTTTTCTTGAATTTAACCAGAGAGAGAAAAAAGATAAATAAAGGAATGTGATATCACATATTTCTCAACTCACAGATGCACTGACTATTTCTATCATGTAAACTTTCTGTTGTAAAGGTTCATTTTGCAGTCTCACAGCTCAGCAAAATGAGGGACTGAGGTGGATTAAGTGTCACCTGTATGTCAAACTTTTAGTAAAGGATAAACTCAGAAACAGTGTGTTTTTTTTCCTGACTTGCAGGTTGAAAAGCAAGTATTACAAGCAAAATCTGGTCCTTGCCTGCAGTCATCAAGCAGGAGAGTGACCAGTAGGTAGGGGTTACACATCTGGCAAAGTCCTCTCCTTGTCATCACCAGAAATGGCTCAGAGCAAGCTGACACATGGACTGCCAGGGGCTGTGTACTGCTCTGCTGGCAACGAGACACTTGCCCATCCCTGTGGGTCCAGGGCACCTGGTACTGCTCCATGGCTGCAGTCTCACCCCATAACCTTCAGTCTTGCCGTGCCAGTGCTAGCCAACTAGCCCTTGGGCCGGGCAACCCCAAAGGAAAATATGGTCTAAATGAAGTTTGCTTAAGGACCTTAACTTGTTGCAAAAAAAGGGAAGCAAAAAATCCTTCTTCTCAGCTGCTGCCACTGGGGAGCTTTTATTCACAATCACAATTCACAATTTGCAATTTAAAATGTATCACAATCCTTTGAAGTACCTTTTCTTGAAATAGAGAGAAACATATTAAGTATCCGATATCATTTCTGGGAAAGGAAAAAAGTGCATTAGAGTAATTGCTAGTTTTTAATTCTGCAACTGATTAGTATATCGGAAAAGAAATGAAGCGTCTTGGTTTGTTACAGTAATACACAGTTCATAATAGGATCAAATCCAAGAAGAAATTGTAGCATTCAGTAAAAAGCGAACTCAGGGAGGCACATGCTGACTTCTCCAATCTGATGTGTGAACCACAGAAAACAAAAGATGAGTTTTATAATAATTAGACAGACCAAGAAAAAATTCAATTTTAAGTTATCTAAAAGGGGTCAGGAACAGGTTTGTGATTTTTTGTTTACTTTTATGTGTTTAAGATTTTTTGTTTTGAAAGGGGATGAGTATTTTTGCGGCTTATACTTAATTTAAATTTAAATTCTAAGCTCTCAGAATTTCATGTGCATCTCCCTGTACTGAAAGGAATGGAATATTTCAGGCACTTAATTCACAAGGCATTAAGCCAAGCCAAAGCCATGAAAATGCCATAGTGCAATTTAGTGAAAATTTATCTTTCACTGGGAATAGTTAAATTACAACTGAAATGAGAGTGGAAATAATCTTTTCTTCTATAAACCTTACACCTGGAAGACAATACATCTGTTTAATATCTTGCCACCTGAAACTGTTTGTTCTAGCAGTAGTCAGTCACATGAGGATTCTCTCCTATTTCTTTTGTAAAGTTAGCTTAATTATTATGAATAGCTGTCACCTATTTATTCCTATGACTATTTTGCCAACCCAAAGATGGATGTACCATGGTTAGTTTACCTCATGCTTGAATACATTTAAGAGCAAGAGAAATGAAATTCTAGTTAATTCAAGACTAAGAGGAAGATGTCATTTTCCATTAGCAAACCACTCTACCTACTGTTCCTAAACATTTTCAGATTTTGTTGGCTATCATTATCTTAGTAATAAAGCAGGAGTTAATTTAAGAGAATTAAAAAACTCCAACAACAAACCCAAACCTTAAAACCTATGAAAAGAAGAGTTGGGGTTTTTTCTCAAGTTTTCAGATAATAAATATACTGTTACTCTATATTTCAATACCCAATTCTCCATTAATTAGTATTGCATGTAAATTATTACTGTGGTCATACTTTACTGGTATTGTAAATAAATATAAAATCTTTTTAGACAACTAATTATTTTCTCATTTCCACTGGGCAATCAGCAACTCTGCATCAACAAGCAAATTAGTAAATATGAATGATTGCATCTGCAGCACCTCAAGGGGGAATATTTCAATATTTTTAAGTGAGCATTTGTTTTGTTCCAATTTTCACTGTCATCTTTTTTCAATCTTCTTTCCCTAAGATGTTTTCGGTGAAAGGACATCTCCAAGTTGCTAGAGGTTTATCAAAGACCAAATGTAGTTTATTTTCAGAGACTTCAATGCTCCTTCTATCAGAACCAAAAGTATGGGCCAGTGTCAGCAACAGTTCCTTAACTGTTGTGTACTAGGAGTGCATGTGAAGCAAAAGAGCCACATAGTGAATTTGAGCAATTTCATCATCTATCCATGCAGAGCATGGTCCTATGATTATCAGAAAACACCCTAGAACCAGAAGAAGAAATTATGCCAGCTACGAATACAAATTATTAGGTCAGTTAATTTTAAAATAAACTTAAAGAAAAATTCAGTTTTAGAAGGAATAAAATGTATACAAATACTGTCATGAAATTATTTTTATAATGAAATATATAATAAATACTCTGCTTATTATCATTCGTAGAAGGTCAGTTCAGGCACTCGGCTGGATTCAGTTCATATAACCCCAGGGTGCCTCATCAACCTGTAGTTCTGCACCTCCTTACTGCACAATGAAGGCTGAATTCAGGTCCATAAGAAAGTCACAATTACAGCAGTAGAATGAATATTAAGAAGGCATGATGTGAAAATTGTTGCCAGGTAGCTTTGTGGAAAATATTGATTTTAAATTTTAGGGTAACTATTGCCAATATCTTACCTTTTCAAGAGCCAGAAAATAATTGTTTCCTAAGTCTAGTGTGCTATTCCAGAAGCTGCCTCTTAGATAAGATACACACACACATACATATTTACATATATCCCAACTAATAGTGATTGATAGAGTTTCATGAAACTTGAAACTATTGTCAATATATTAACCCTTTTGACTGTACAAAAAACCAAATTTTAATTTAGCTAAATAATTTTCATCTTCTTAAAATGTCCTTGAAATTTCAGCTAACGAAATACTCCTAAACAGTTCCAGTTTCTCTCTTCCCCCCCCCGCCCTGTTTAAATTGACCTGATTTTTTAATGTCAGGTGCAAAGGCAATTTATTTGAGCTCTGCAGCATGTGAAGTTAAACAGCTCTACAGGATGTGAGGTTAAACAAATAATCACTTAATGAACTGATGTTGTTATTCCATATGTGTGTTGATTTCCGGGAGTAAAGCTACAAACAATAATGTTTTCATGTGTATTACTCAGCTCTCCAAAAAGTCTCACAGGTTTTAAACACTGTTTTTTAAACATAGTTGTTACTACACCCTTCATCTTCGAACAAGGAGAAAAAACTTCAGTCTCCTTGGGAAAGGGAACAGCCTCTGCAGAATACAGCCAGGGTAGAGTTACACAAGATTAAAACTTTGCATGATAAAAATAGGGAAATATTAAGCCACGGACAAGAAATTAACAACACATACTGCAGTGGCAAAGAGGTCCCTACTTCTGCTCCTTTTACAGACAGGCTACTGAGAAAACCTAGATCCCAAATCCACCTGTCTTTCCACAGGGAAGAATATGTTTAAGGTGATCCTAATTTTCTTTTAAAGCAACAAAACAAGCATCCACAAAACTGGTATGGTGAACATGTGCCAGCTCTCACTGAAGGTAAACCAATAGTTACCAATTCCACTGGACACATTAAGTCTATGTTTTCCTCTTAATTGTATCTGGTTTGGCATTGCAGGATCATTCTTGATTGCTCTTGATTTATAGATATGGAGAATGAGAAACGTGCCAGAACTACTCTGTACTTTGTTCAGTTACTCTACTGGTGTACAGCGTTATACTTGTGGACTGCTGTGGTTTAACCCCAGTTGGCAACTAAGCACCCACCCTCCCCTCCCCTCCCCAGTGGGATGGGGGAGAGAATTGGGAAAAAAAAAGTAAAACCCATGGGTTGAGATAAAGGCAGTTTAATAGGAAAACAGAGGAAGAGAAAATAATAACAACGATAAAAGAATGCACATATATGTACATACATAATGATAAAAGTATATACAAAACAAGTTATGCACAATGCAATTGCTCACCACCCAGCAACCAATGCCCAGCCAGTTCCCAAGCAGCAATCCCAGCCAACTCTCCCCAGTTTATATACTGAGCATGACGTCATATGGTATGGAATAGCCCTTTGGCCAGTTTGGGTCATCTGTCCTGGCTGTGCTCCCTCCCAGCTTCTTGTGCACCTGGCAGAGCATGGGAAGCTGAAAAAGAAAGTCCTTGACTAGTATAAACACTACTTAGCAACAACTAAAACATCAGTGTGTTATCAGCATTCTTCTTGTACTAAATCCAAAACACAGNATGGGGGAGAGAATTGGGAAAAAAAAAGTAAAACCCATGGGTTGAGATAAAGGCAGTTTAATAGGACAACAGAGGAAGAGAAAATAATAACAACGATAAAAGAATGCACATATATGTACATACATAATGATAAAAGTATATACAAAACAAGTTATGCACAATGCAATTGCTCACCACCCAGCAACCAATGCCCAGCCAGTTCCCAAGCAGCAATCCCAGCCAACTCTCCCCAGTTTATATACTGAGCATGACGTCATATGGTATGGAATAGCCCTTTGGCCAGTTTGGGTCATCTGTCCTGGCTGTGCTCCCTCCCAGCTTCTTGTGCACCTGGCAGAGCATGGGAAGCTGAAAAAGAAAGTCCTTGACTAGTATAAACACTACTTAGCAACAACTAAAACATCAGTGTGTTATCAGCATTCTTCTTGTACTAAATCCAAAACACAGCACTATGCCAGCTACTAGGAAGAAAATTAACTCTGTCCTAGCTGAAACCAGGACACCATGTAAGGACAAAAATGCCTAATTCTGGTTTCTAGATTTCCCAAGGTATAGAGACAATCCAAACAGACTAACATTTATTACTGTTTAGCTAAACCATGCAACACAAATATTTTCCTGAGGTTAACCCTAAAACCTGTGAAATTTCTTTCCAGGATTGACCAGAGTAATTTTCAATTTACTTAATTAGGTGAACTGGATGGTATATTTTAGCAATTACTTTTCAGCTGTGGCTATTTTGGAGCAAAACCCCACTGAACTTCTGCAATTCAGAGATTTCTGCAATTCATTTCCCACTTGTTCTGTTATCAGACTTAAATTTTAACTCCCTATTTTGTTTATTTAGCCTTGTTCTTTGAAGACACTATTGCTGCTAACGGCCAGCTAATTAGGCATAGGTTACATAACCTTAAAAATATATAACATTAGTGAAATTGTAACCAAAATGGTCAGTTTTAGTTTGTTGTGCAACATAGAAATGGGGAATTGTTATAATAATTAAATATAAGTACATATAAAGATGCTGCTATAGAAATCCAATGTAGAGCCCTGCCTTATCTCCATAGGAGCTTATACAATACACCTTTGTCTTATGAGCAGGATGTGATTGTTAGAAAGCAGAAGCGTAACTGATATATGGTTAACCTGGTCAAGAAACCATGAAGAACTACTTAGATCTGCCAAAAGGGGAAGAAACTGGNTTCTACTTGTTAGACTGGATGGTATGCACGCTTGGTGGAATGATCCCCCGTGTATCCAGCGCTGCAATAAAGAATGCCTACTTCTTAATACTACAGTGACGTTAAGAAGTTTATTCCCAATTTTGGTGACAAAATGTGTAGAGTGTCTTCTTCAAGCCTTCAGGTACCTATATGACATAAAGCTAGTTTAATTACTTCCAGAGTGGGTCAATTTGCTTAAGGATCAGTAACCAGACTAGGTAGCATTTCTCAGCTCACAGTTATCATAATTGATTTACAACTTGAGAAAAGCCAAAGAAAAAAGCATTGACACTGACATACTCAAGTGCCTTGTTTGAAGGGACTCTGTAGGAAAATACTTCCTACCTGCAGTCCTCATTTGAGACATTGGATTCAGTGATATTTTCCCATCATGTATTCCTTGTCTACTTTTTCTGCAGTCGTGCCAGATTTGATAAAACTTTAAAAAAAATGTATCCCTTACTACCAGTAATTTTTTTCCAAAAAGTATCTAATCAGTTTTTGGAATTGATGATTAAAACATGCTTTGTTTTATAAATGATCCTATCTTCCAGTAATTACGTAGAACAGACATTGAAACAGCTTTGAAAAAAGACAGATATTATTGTTTATTCTTCTTATATTTGATTCTATTCTGTCTTCCAATTTTTCAAAATTCTTTCTAAGAATCCTTCAAACATTGCACAGAAAGATGTTTTAACTTAATCCTTTTGATAGCCTTTGTAATATTTTTCTCCTGTGATTTCCTCTTTTCTGTTACATTTTTATTTCATACAGTTCTTTCTCATCCCTTACTATTTCCCAGAGATTGTTATTTGCCTCAACTATTTCATTTTTTCGTATAGCATTGTCTTTCCTTAGGAAACAGCACTTATCTTTCATTACGGATATGTATTCCAATACATAAACCCAGAAACATACTCTACACCCACCTACTTGCCATGACATTTCAGTTACTTTATGACTATATCTCTAGTGAAAACTAGCCACACTTCACAGTGAATATTTCTGGCACCAACAGCATTTTTGTTTTGGTTGGGCCAAATGGCTCTTAATTCTGAAATTGAGATCCCCTACAGGGGAACGTAGGCTACTCTTTAAACCTGTCTGAATCTGGTTGTCTTCAATTCCAAATGAAGAACTCAACAGAGAGCAAATAAAATTTCCAGAACCAGCAGCAGTACCTGAAAACTCAAAGTTACAAAACATCATCCAGTCAACATCATACAACCAAAACCTTAATTTTCTCTTCTGTCTCTTTCTAGCTGTTCTTTCCAAATACATAAGGCTTTTTCTTAGCAGCCTTCTCCCTTTCAGCTGAAATGGAGGTGTGTTTTTTAGGGGTATTATTGTGGGGTACCTGTTAGACAAATGCATCTGAGATGTAATATCAGAAATAAAGGATCATCAAGGAACATTTTATTTATGCAAGATTAGAAAGAGACCAAAAGTGCTAGGTTAAGACTGGCAGTTTCTCTCACACTGAGCAGAATATAACTTTTCTTGATAATTTATTCTTCTGTAAATTGCATCAACAGCAATATTAAGACAACATAAGAATCACATTCTGAAATATCATTTTCATTATCAAGAGTAATTATCAAGAAACTTTTTTTTAACGTATTTTTGTTC
>VYZW01011892.1:0-26399 GCA_013401315.1 Balaeniceps rex
ATAAGTGATGCACAATGTAATTGCTCACCACCCGCTGATTGATACCCAGCCATTTCCCAAGCAGCAATCACAGCCTCCTGGCCAACTCCCCCCAGTTTATATACTGAGCATGACATCAGATGATATAGAATACCCCTTTGGTCAATTTGGATCAACTGTCTTGGCTGTGCCCCCTCCCAGTTTCTTGTGCACCTGGCAGAGCATGGGAAGCTGAAAAAGTCGTTGACTAGTGTGAGCGCTACTTAGCAACAACTAAAACGTCAGTGTGTTATCAACGTTATTCTCAAACTAAATCCAAAACACAGCACTACGTCAGCTACTAGGAAGAAAATTAACTCTATCCCAGCCGAAACCAGGACATATGATTTTCTGTAATGCTTGAAAGATGTCTTGCACAATGTAAGTGCTACTGGAAATATCTTGATAGCATGAGGATCTCTAGCTCAATATTTATAGAGGTGCTAATAAATACTGTAAGCTATAGCCTAAGATAATGTTTTAGAATGCAGACTTTGACCTTCTCAGGTAGATTTGGTTTTTCTTCCTCATTTTCATACTGGGAATATTACATCAGCCTGTGGGCTGTGTTGCATAACTGATTAGATTGTATAGGTCTAGGTTATCAGGGAACAAGGGCAAAAAGTGTATCAAATCATCCAAATGGATAATTTGCTGGCTCGTCTCAGCCAGCTCTCTCCAAGACAAGCCTGCTCTAGAGGACCTTGTGCAAGGCAGTGTGGACATTGTCCACCCTACCTAGCCTGAGGTTCAGAGGCTAGCTTCCTGGCCCTTTTCTATTTTAGCAGCACAGACATGGACCATATTCATACCATCTACCATGGCAGCTAAGCTAGACTGAGATGATGCTTGTTAAGACATCCTTCATTGTCAGAAGAGCAATGAATGACTCAGACAGGTAGTAGCAGGGCTGCCAGACCCTTTGCATCAAGCAGAGGTCAGAACTCAGTGGATGTGAGTAAGGATGTCATGATGCCCACAGTTAGTACCTGTCATAGGCAGTCTGAATGTGGAACCTACTCCATTGACTACACAAGTAGTCAGAGTCCAACAACTGGTTACTAAGTCAGACTCAGTCACTCTTAACGTTAAGAGCTGGATGGCTTTTAACACTCATATCCTGCATGTCTGTCATTACAACATGGCCAACACCACGAGGCCCTGACCCTGACAGGGGTGGCTGTGCAGTCTCAGGTCTGTGGTCAAGTAAGATGATGTGCAGACATGGTAGGAGGCCCACTGGTGTTAACACCTGCTGTAGAACAGGCTGTGCATGTGACACGAGGTCTGCATAGAGCCTTTGTTGTAATACCTAATATTGAAACTTGCATTGGGTTTGCATGGCAAGGTTTGGGGGGGGTGGCTAGTCTACAGGGCGGGGTTTGTGAGAAGCTGCTAGAAGCTTCCCCTATGTCCGATAATGCCAGCCGGCTTCAAGACCAAGCCCATCAGCAATGCTGGTAGTGCCGCTGTGATAACATTTAAGAAGGGACAAAAACCCCTGCACAACTGCAGCTGGAGAGAGGAGTGAGAATATGTGAGAGAAACAACTCTGCAGACACCAAGGTCAGTGAAGAAGGAGGGGTAAGAGGTGCTCTGGCCTGTGGTGAGGACCATGGTGAGGCAGGCCCTGCAGCCCATGAAGGTTGACAGTGGAGCAGATATCCACCTGCAGCCCGTGGAGGACCCCAAGCTGGAGCAGGTGTATGCCCAAAGGAGGCTGTGACCCTGTGGGAAGCCCATGCCGGAACAGGCTCCTGGCAGGAACTGTGGACCTGTGGAGAGAGGAGCCCATGCTAGAGCAGGTTTGCTGGCAGGACTTGTGACCCCATGGAAAGGACCCACACTGGAGCAGTTCATGAACAACTGTAGCCCGTGGGAAGGACCCACGTTGGAGCAGTTCATGGAGGACTGTCTCCTGTGGGAGGGACCCCACGCTGGAGCAGAAGAAGAGTGTGAGGAGTCTTCCCCCTGAGGAGGAAGGAGCAGCAGTGACAACGTGTGATGAACTGACCGCAGCTCCCATTTCCCGTCCCCCTGCACCACTGGAGGGGGAGGAGGAAGAGAACTCTGGGGAGTAAAGTTGAGCCCAACAAGAAGGCAGCAGTGAGGGGAAGGGTTCTTTTAAGATTTGGTTTTATTTCTCATTATCCGATTCTGATTTTGATTGGTAATAAATTCAAACTAATTTCCCCAAGTCGAGACTGTTTTGCTCGTGATGGCAATTGCTGAGTGATCTCCCCGTCCTTACCTTGACCCACGAGCCTTCTGTTACATTTCTTCTCTCCTGACCAGCTTAGGAGGTGGAGTGATAGCATGGCTTGGTGGGCACCTGGCTTCCAGCCAGAGTCAACCCACCACAAAACCACAGATCATCCTGGACCCCAGAGCACTATTTCTGCTTTTAAATCAATGCCCAGCTCAAACATCCGAATCTCTGATGCGTCCGTTTGATCTGAAGATTTCAAAATTACCTCCTCTCATTTTTTCTAAATTCACAAAACTGCACATAAAGTTTGTGCTATATTAATGTGCTACACAGCAGCAAGTTGGACAATAATTGCTTTAATGTATGTAGCTTTTGTCCCTGCATTTTATTCTACTGCATTTTCTTATTCTTCTAAATTGTCCCTTTTATCATCAGATCCTCTGCTAGTTTTGATAACTTCAAGGAGGCCAAGTTTATAGGTTCTGCTTCTTAAATCATCTATTTTCTCATTTTCTGAGTGCTGACTAAAGACTTCCCTTCACATTTACTCAAATTGTTATGAGTTTTTAAAATGTTCTTTAAAAAAAAAGAAGAGTTTTCTAAAATAAAATTAAAGTATTTCCTGCTGCTTCTGCTGGATTGAAACAGTTGTTTTGTTGAAACATATTATCCTGTTTAATTGCTTAGTTCCAATGCACATTATTGGTTCTCATATGAATATGATGGATCTGGTTTATTACTGTAATACTGGTGTCAGAGAGGTGTAAACCACTGTGACAGAGTAGGGAGTAAGGTCTCGTGGATCAAATCAATAGACTTACCTTTGCCATCAGCAATCTTAGAGGACATTTTAGCCATGAGATATTTACTGAATTATTCTGGAAACTAGCAGCATGGATTCATGTGAGGTGTTTGTGCAGTGCTCCTCCATGCTATGGAGAGCTGAGAGCTTGCTTCATTTTTGTACACTGACTCGGATGGCATTTTTGAGCTTTTTCACATAGTAGCATCCTCCCTAATGATCAGTTTGCAGCTCATCCTTATGACTCGGGGGCTACACTGAGACTTTACGCTCGAGACCAAAGGACTAGGAAGAAAATTAAAAGGATGCTCCTGAGCGCCTTGGGAACTCCTCTTTTACACAGCTGGGAAGCTATGTACCATCAAACCTCACCAGATGTATGACGTTTGCTATTTTTTGGTTGGTATATCAGAAGGGACAGAGCCATATTCCCACCCTTCAGCACCAAGTCCTACACGATTTTCCTGAGAAAAGCTTTCTTGGACCACACTACCACAGAAAAAATACACACATTAGCATACTGTGACCACTTTACTGAAGTCTATAGCATGATGCCAGTCAATTACTACATTAATGAGTTCCATATACTGAATAGTTATAGTTATGGTTAACTGGACTCTACCAAACAACACGTTGTAATGAAGTAGTAAAATTAAATTGCAAAACATTATGCCATGCTTGACAAAATTTCAGCTTGAGATTATATTAATGTTTCTGGGTTATATTCACTTTTATATATGCGCATTATAGTCAGCAAGAGAGAATGTTTGTTGAAATTAGTCTGTTCTGTGCAACACATTACATTTTGGGTGACAGAATATAATCTAAAGGATTTTTTTTAATATTACCCCCTTACCAGTCTCTACCTAACAGCTAAGACTGTACTTTCCAACAAAGCAGGCCTCAGAGGATATCTGGATGGAGGCTGGGGTTGGATTGCTGCCTTGTGCAGAACGGACTTCTGCTCCACGTGATACTTCTTATTCCCACAAATTTCCTGTCCCTAGAAAAAACATTTCTTCCTCTTCTTAATCATCCCCTCAGGGACGAAGAATTACATGTGAAGTATATCTGATATTAGTATTTCATGAGGTCACGCAGTGGTAGAAAAATACTTTCATGTCTTCAAAGCGGCCCTGGAGACTGTGTATAGAGACTCGCAGAATGCTGCTCATTGAACTGAATTTCACTGAGGAGCAATTTCAACGAGTATTTTGACACCTAAATCTATTTACGAGACAGTAAAGGGATTAAACTACAAAATATAATCTGGTTTTATCCAGATGCCTCCTCCCACACACACCTGGTTGCTGCTTTAGCTCTAGGTAAATACAGTATTACCTTTTGACTTCCTTGTTTGAAACTTGGTGTAAACCTATCCTGTGTTATATTATATAAACTTTTATGCTGTATCACTGATGACAGAATCTGAGTACTGTTACTTGGTTGCCATGGTTGCCAAGAGATGGCTAGATCGCAATGGTAAAGGGATTTTATTTACATCCACCCACACAGCATGCTGTTTGGTATTCTGGCCCAATACATATCTTCAGAAGATGAATTTACTTAGCTGGGATTTTGTGGGTGTGTTTGGCAGTGAGGGAGAGGGATCATACTCACTTCTGCAATACCAGTTGGCCCTGAATTAGATGTGACCTGAGACCTTCCAGGGCACAAAATCCTTTTTCTCTCCATGCAGTGATTTGGGACCCAAAAGGGAGAGGAGATAGAGAAGGTCAGCAGCAAGCATGGCTTGGTGGGGAGCCGGACATCAGATGCGACCGTACAGAATGGTGTGGCAAAAGGGGCGGTGAGGGAGACAAGGGACGTGCCTTTTAAGACAGTGTTGGGATGGGAGGAAGTCCCCACAGCCGTTGAGTGCGAATGCCCCTCATGTGGGAGGACAGACAGACAGACAGTGCCAAGCCAGGTCTTGCCAGCACGCCACCAACCCCGGCTTGGCAAGAGCTCTGCCCCAAGTACAGTTGGTGCAGGTCTGGCCGCGGAGTCCCTGCAAGACAGGTCATCCCGTTGGGCTTTGTGAAAAGGACAAATTGCAGCTTGCAGAGATGCGATTGCTGTAAACTATTTACAGGATGGAGTTTTTGAGGAAGGGGGAAGGTGTGTTGCCAGGAGACGGGAGGTGAAAGGAGCTCTTCTGCTGCTGTGATTTACTAGATGTCTGGGTTAATGTGGGCGCTGCACCTCGCTGGATGGTCATTGTAAGTTTTAATTAATAGTTAGGCCATCTAAGTCTTTGCAGATGGGTGTTTGTTAAATTTGAATAAATGAATAAATATAGCTTTGAGGCTTGAGCCCAGCTCTGCATTTCCAAGCGCAATTCAGAGCTGGCAGCATAGCTTCCATTTTTGATTAGTGATAAATCTAATTGCAAAGGAATGGCTGACTTTCAGAGCTGGGACTGTATTACAAGTCATCTGAGGGTAGGAATCAGGCTAAATGAGCCTGATATACTGATTTATTTACAGCAACTCTGATACTTTTAGTAATCCATTATAATTGTATAGACAGAGACTTCATTATCCCCTCACATATCTGTGATCCCTTCAAGGGCTGGGAAGTTGCAGAGCAAGCCCGCAGAGAAGGGAGTGTTCAGAAGGCTTCATCCTGCAAGGTGCTGAGCAGGCTGCACCCCTCACCAGGCAGAACAGGGTATTCAGTTCTTCACACAATTTCCCTCTGTGAGTTATTCAAGTTGGTAGAATATAATTGAATTTATTTTATTTAGGGTCTAATAAGGAAAGGTAGTTAATTTCTGTCAGATAATTAGAATAAATCCCTAATTGAATCAAAGTCAATGTAAGTAAATATTTTTATCAGGTTGTTAGCACGTTGTTTGAATGTACTCCTGTACATGTTCGTAGCTATCTTAGTTTGGGGGAGGGAGGTGTTTTTAGCAACTACAAAATTAATTAAACTTGTAAGAATTTCTTTATTCCTTTGGAAAGTATTTATTTTTCAATTTAAAACGGATGGGCCTCTTTTTTGACTCAAGCCTATCCACTTTTTGAGAGAAATGGGGGCTGTATCGTAAGAACATATCACACCCTATTCTGCCTTCTAAACTAAGATTACACTTCCCAAGTCAAAGGTTTTCCTTGGAAAAATTGAGCTTTTTCTTAGTTGAAACCCCATTTTTCATCTGAAAAATGACCTAGATGGAACCTTTTTGATTAACTGTAGTTGGGCCAGTTTGCAGAAAAAGTGCCAGCTAGTGCAACCCTTTGGTATGTCCCTCTCATAGTTCAACAACAGCAGTAAAAAAAGGCATTAGCAGTGCTGGCTTTGTGCTGCTTAAGCCCAACATGCTTCTGCCAGGAACACCTGTACCCCATCTCTTCCTCTGGGAGACAGTCCGTTGAGGGCACATACTAAACCTGAAAGAAGGTTTGAAACCTCACCAAAGAGTAGGGTTCCTTTGCTTTATCCCCATCCTTGTCGCTTTTCAAGCGAATTAGGTAGGCTGATGTGCTGTTCAAGGGGTCCAAGCATAGGGTAAGGTCACTGGTGCCCTGTCTAAGGCTGGAGAAGTGGGATGAAGAGTCTTAATTGTTCCTTGCTTGTTTCAGGTAGAAACCCAGTTTTTAAGTTGTTGTTAAAGGGATAAAAGTTCCCCAGGGAATGGAGGAGCAGAGCAGCCAGTTAGCCCGTCTACCTATCTGCCAAGCCTAAGGAGACATATTGATGCACATTGAAGACTGAAATGGGAGCAAATAGACTGAAGTACTACTTCTACAGTTACAGCTGATTGGGAGAGCAGAGAGAAAGCAAAACCACTGGTCTCATTCAGGTCATTTTCCTTCAAAACAAAAATAAAGCTGGTCAGCAAAAAACCCAGAAAGTTAGCAGAGTGGAGCATTTCAGATGTGGGCCATGCAGTGATGCTCTTCATCCCACATTAAAGTCTGGGAATCTGGCAAAGCATTCTGGCTTTGGACGCATCACTACATCAGGTGCCTTTAGAAGTCCCAGCCTAAATCATTGCCATGGACAGATGGGAACAATTTTATACTGTCTTTTGTAAGCCATTTCTGGACTGTTCCTGTCACTCACATCAACACACAATTCACAAAAAGCAACCTGGATTCTTTCTTTTTTTATTTTTTTAAAGCTAGGGTACATTTTAATGCTTTAACATGGATGTAGAGGACAAGAATACACTATGTGCACCTGGTAGGACTTAATCTACATGAATTCCTGGATGTTGATAGGACAAAGGGAAATAATACAGATTAATACAACTTCAATATTATATCCACCAGAGACAGAGTAAGACTCCAACAGAAAGTGATGGTCAGAGAGAAGCTAGCGGTTCTCTGTTCCTGGGATCTTTATGTCTGTACAGGCCATTTGATTCACACCCAGCTGAACCCTTTCAGCTGAGGTGGTCTTTCTAGCTGAGACTGCCCTGGGGGATCTCTCACAAGCATGTTCCAGGAAGGAGAGGTAAAAACCTGAATTCTTCTTGGGTAATGTGACGTGGATGACAGGTGGGGGAGATGAAAATAAATCTGTTGTGAGATGAATTCATGTGCAGTCCACTGTTACTGCCCCAGTGGGTCGCAAGGCCACATACTGCTACAAGTGCTGAAGAGTTTGTGCAGGAGAGGCCTCCTGTAGCACATAAAAGCTAGCTTAACCACAGACACAGCAGCACTGGTCAAGGTAGCAGAAGGTTGTAAAACTGCTTGGCCTTTGCCAGGTGTGAGTGATGGAGTCTGAAGGTACCATTCACAATTAAAAGCTGGAGCTGCTGAGCCTTTTGTTGGCAGTCAGCGTCTCCTGGTGACGTGGCACTACCCCTGCCAAGATTAGTGAGAGCAGCAGCAATCCTGTCTGGCATATCAGGGTTATGGGCTCAGCCAGGAGACGGAAACTGTTTGGCTACATTCAGCATCTCTTGCTTTCTTTCAGTGCTTTGTAGACCAAAATCTCATCCTAGACATCTAAATGGTGCAACCAATGTTAGTTTTGTCCTAAAATAATCTTTAATTGTATGGGACCTAATCATCCCGAGGTGATACTAAAACCTTTGGTATTCATTGAACATTGCGACACTTGGGAATGCCATTGCGTATCTCCAGGAGGTGCTGCTGCTTGCACTCTTTCAGGAAAAGGCTGCAACCCTGCTTTAATGGTGCCACAAAGCCCAGGATTCCCAGGTTTCAAGGAGCTGCAGAGTATGGAGACAAAAGACATAATGGCTGACTAAAGGCCATGGCTACCAAGCAAGTTGGTGGACGGGACCAATAGCCCACTGGTACACTTGCTCTCTGTCTGTCTGCATTTAACACTTCTGTGGTTAATGCCTGCAGAAAGGACCAGGCATTTTCTCAGTGAAGAAATCCACGTAAAAAGCAGGAAGCATATTGCCTGTACCTGTTGGTGTGGTCATAAGCTCTGCTGAGAAGGGCACAGTTCAGCAGCCATAAGCTTTGTGAGGTCCTCCTAGCCTCTGTGTGTGTGTATGGTGATGGCACAGACTGTAAGCCTCTCCTCATAACCCCCTCCAACCCCAGCTTTATCCTCCAGCCTCTGATTGTTTTAGGTTACTGATGTGCATAACAACGCCAGCAGGCACTTACCCAGTGAGCTCTGCCGCTGGAGTTTGAGCTCATATGGGTGGTACACTGTTTCCCTCAGAGGTTTGCTGTCATAATGCTTCATGGTGCTGTAGAGATAGCACTTCTGCCCTTGCTTCAGGACTCATCAGAGAAAGGCTGTACATAGCAATTTGTGAACAATAGGACTGAATTTGCATCTGATTCAAAAGTAATTTCACATGGCTTTGAAAGGGTTTGTTCTTTTTTTTTTCTTCTTCCACTGTTCTCTTGCAGGGTGATTTTATTAAATGAAGCAGGGAAAAAAAAACAAGGAAGAAAACTACAGAGTGAGGGTTATATTGGAACATTTTAACCATTGAAAACCACTAAGAGCATATTTCTATGACGCAACACTTGTTAGACCCCCTTTGTTACCTCCAAAAGGATTGGTACTTTCGAGTAGCAGATGGCAACAGCCTGAAAAATGGCAGCTCAAAGTCTCAATGTGTAGAGTCATGCCAGTGCAGCTCTTCACCTGCTGGGAACAAAGAGCCCAAGGATGGGGCCAGGAAGAAAGAAGCAGTAAAGCATTTTTGCCAATTTTTATTAATGTTAGTAAAGCTGAGGGTTCCTTAAATTCAGTTGTTGACTCCTACAGGCGAGCACAGTAATGACTGAGGCTTTGCTGGCTTACGCTAGTTGGGAACAGAAGCTTGGGAAGCGTACACCAGGTTTATAAATATTCTGTTAAGTCTTGAACACTGAGCATAAATGGGAAAGATGTAAAAGGAGGAGAAGGATATTGAATTACACCAATAAAACCCTCCAGCTGGAAAAGCCCAAGGAATGTGTAGAGATTGCTTGGAGTCAGAAATTAGTTCATTAAAAGATGTACCAGAAGTAATGAGATAAGATAATGAAGGGATGAGTCTGTCCCCGCTTTTGCCTCCTTAAAAAAAAAAAAAAAAAAGACAAGTGGATGGGGGAGGGAAGAAGGACTTGTAGAAAGGGCAGGGGCCAGCCTGCATCTGCTCTACTCCAGTAACAAAGCCCTTTTGGACCTGAAGAATCACAGTAGCTCCATAAGATCCCCACTGGAGCCCATCCCAATCACATCCACTGCATGGGCAAGGACCCAGAAATATGTAATCCTCCCGTCTCCCCTTCCCTCAAAGCTCCTCTTCCATCATCTGCCTTTTCTCTCCATCTTGCACTCAGCTTTTCAGCCATCTTGAGACTGACTGTACTGCAGCCAATGGGCTGAGATGTTATGAGCCATCCAGAGCTGCCCAGACTGGGAAAGATCTGTAAAAAAAAGAGAGAGAGAGAGAGCTGACCAGGCCACACAGTTAACTGGGGAAGGGAGCCAGCAACCAGAGCGATAGCTGTTGTGGCTGACCTGCCAGCCCAAAGCATCCATCTGTGACTGACCATCTGCCTTGGATCCTGCAAGCATCAACAAAACACCATATTTTTCCCCAGCTCTGCTATCTTTTCTCTCCTCCTTCCTCTTATGTCTGTCCATGCCTCGCCACAAACAGGGAAAGCAGCATCTCAGAGCAGGACAGAAGTAACCGTGGCCTCTCGTTTGCCGGGATTGTTTGACCAGGCAGCGATACCCATACACCAGCACGCAGAGCTGCGCAGGGTTACCTCAGCAGGTAGCCTCCTTCCCCACAGGGAATTAAAGTGTGGGGAAGCACCAGCTCCTTATAACAGCATCTGCTAGGACATGTTATCAGGACATAGGACAAATATGATGAGACATGATGGAAAGGTCACTGAAAGGAAAGGTGGAGTTCTTCTTTAAAAAAAACGGACAAAGCTGCTCATTTTGAGCTTTGTATCATCAGATCCTGGCATTTTAAATTGTATTATATTATTTTGTTTGGAAATAAGGGCAGGATGAGCATAGGAGTCACTGCTGAGGAGAGCAGAACAGCTTCATTTTGAGGAGGAATATAAATAAAAGGGAAGCCAAAGAAGGCTGGAAAGACAGAGACAAAGGAGAATCCTTTTAAAGTGAGGTGATCCTACCTGATTTCAGCCCAGTGTGTATTCAAAGCTTCTTGTGGCACTTATCAAGTACTGCCCACTGAGAAAGGCTCTGATGAGCATTTCTCCCCTATTTCTTTGTTAGTGAAACTGCTCCTAATGGCTACAGCAGTGCACGTTGCTGCTTAATGCATAAAGCCTGCTGTGTTTGCCTGCACAGCCACCCGAGCTGGTAGCATTAAATTCACAGCACCCTGCTTTGAGTTACCTTGCAGAATGAAAGACTTCCTATATAAACCAAACTCTACTCAGCTCTGACTCACTCTCGCTTTTCCACAGGAGATAGTATTAATATTAAATTCTATTTCTCCCTGGGAACAGTATGATTTCCATTCTGTTGACAAATATCCTAGCAACACAGGGGTAGAGCAAGAGGAGACAGAAAGCGTGACAGAGAGCTCTGGGAACTGATCTAAGTGTTTTGCACAACCTCAGCCATTGCACTACTGTTTCTTCTGGGTGACCGCATCTTTGCTGTTTTGCAATGCATCTGACTGCTCTCATTCTCCCAGTGAAACCTCTGGCCAGCCTTCAAAAACCATCTATGTGTGGACGCACAGGGCTGCTGAGAGCTAGAGTGCAAATCAGTAGCATCACGCATCGTAACATCAGGCAGAGGTTTTGGGAAGCAGAACATGTCCATCCTATGAGAATCAGGCAGCAGACAGACATCTTCATGAAGGCAGAAAGAATAGACCCAGCAAAATCCTATGAAAATGTTTTGTGATTTAAACAAGCCAGCTTCTGTTGTGCTAATAAGGCAGAGGTGGAACATTTTGTTTAAGTCCTAATGAAATGGAATTACAGTGTCCCACTGACTTTCATCGGGGGGTTGTGGGCTGTGAAGTCTGTTGAAAATCTTGAAAATCTAAAAATCACATTTTTAGATGTGATCCCTGAACCCCTGTAACTTTCTGTACCAATTTACCACAAATATAGTAGCAAATGTGTGAGTGAGACTGTAACTTTCCAGTAAGTATGGCAAGATATTCATAGAAATAAAATTTTTAATTCACAATCTGAAACCCTGCTGCTGAGAATTAGTTCCATCAAGTCAGAAGAAAGATGCTTATGCATCTGCATTAATATTTGGAATATGGCTATTCACAAAGAGACGACAAGCCAAGGATTATTTGTCAAAAGTGTGCAGTGTAGTACCAGGTAATAAATGCATTTGGGATGATCACAGTTAATTCACAGATTATTCAAGAATAAAACAAAAAGAGATGATGAAATGTATCAGCACCTGTAGGAATTACGCATCTAGCTGCAGCGGAGAGACTGCTGGTTTGCAAATGGCAAGCACTTGGAAATGATGATGTGGTGACACTGAAAAGCGGGTAGAAAACTCTGGTCACTTATTTCTCCTTGTTATGCAGGATTAGCACAATAATCCTCATCCGCTGCTACTCATCGCAAAAGACAGAGAACATATCTTGCATTGTATTACTCAGAAGATGAAGCAGCTTCCTGAAGTCAAGTGTAGTTTTGCAGTCAGTACATAAAGAAGCTCATCTAGAAAGAGTTTCCTGATACGATTTTAGATCTCATTCTTCTGCACTGTATGTAAGAGGCATCTACCATGCCTGGGGACATGCCCCAGAGCGGACTTCCAAAAGAGTGTCCCAGAAAGCTGCTGGACACTTGAACCTCAGTGATTGCTGAGCAAGCTCTTGAAAGCCACCCACACTGCCCGTCTTAGGGGAGACCTGGATTCCAGTTTGTGGTGTCTGTAAAAAGTATGTCCTCACCAAAACATATTCCACTCCCAATTAAGAGTCAAGAGTAATTTTATGGAGCAGATTTCTCTGGGCCTAGTGGTGTATTTGTAGCCTGTATTTGTATAGAGGAAGAATGGAGGCCATTTCAGCCCCTTTACTAAGTATTTGGATTTTAAATAAGTGCATCAGTGCAAATGTGCACTATGCGTCAGTGCTTTTTTAAGGGACCAGGGAAGTTATTTGTTGTACACGAGGATGTTTGAACAGGATTTAAGAAATGGGTAGAAGCCTATGTAAATTTAATAGAGCTTGAAAAGCTTCTCAGCTCTGTCCCATGACATTGTTTTACCAGCAGACTTCAATACTGGCATTATGTCAAAATCCTCTCCCAAAGGGACAGTTTATGCAAAGTCTTTGCTGGGTGTTGCCCTGCAGCTGCCACAGGGATGAGCAGGCACCTATCCACACCACAGTACACAAAAAAAAATTACATAAATGAAACCTCCACGTGCACACCTGTGTAGCCTCAAAAAACAACTTTACAGTGCTGGCTGAAATGCTGGGGTGGCAGCTGTGTCCCACACTGCCTCCCATTCTGAGACAGGAATTTGACCTCCAGACCCATGAGATTTCTCAATGAATTGTGTCAGATCTGACACACAAAGACACTTAAGGCAGTGTACACAAAGGTGTTGGGAAGACCACATCCCACCCACTTGTGTTTGAGGGAAAGCACTGGTACAACAAAAGCTTTCAGGTATAATACTGGGAGAGGTTTCATTTTCCAGAACAAAGAATGATGCTGGCAAAAGTTGGCACAATATAAATACCACAAGGACAAAGATTTCTCTCCCTAGAGAGAAAAAAAGGAAGGAATAAAAGGGAAGAAGAGCACACATCCATAAAATTGATATCTATCTCTTTTTTTGCTATATCTTTTCTCAGATCCCTCTCAGTTTACTAGTGAGGTGGTGGGTTTTAATATTCTTTGTATATTTTTAATACCTCTGCATAGCTCTTACTCATATGTGCATGTGAGTGCATATATGTGCACATACATATGTACCTACACATTTATACATACACATTTATAAGTCTGTGTATGTCATATATAGAAACACATTTATACATACGTGCCACTTTCTGTCCTATAGAGGCATCATTTCATTTGTACCTATTCCTTATGCCTTCTCTACCTCTTTACTGATAAGGATGGAAGGTTTCCACAGAACAGATATGATTTCAACACCTTTTACTCAGGTGTCAATCCACAGCCACCTCAATGACTGAAACTATATCACTCTGGGGTTTTCTCGTGGCACAGTGAAGATCAAAATATGGACAAACTGGGACTGGTTTTGTTGTGTGTAGGAGTTAACCAAGTGACTTCTACTAATGCTACCTAAGGTCTGTCAAAATCTCCCCATTCACCATGCCAACAGTGTTTCTTTTGAGGTCTGTTCTTTTTGCCCATAATATTGAATTAACAAAGTTCACCCTTCTGCTTCTGCTTTCAGTCCTGCACCTCTTTTGCTCTTATTCAGTGCATTCTTAACTCTACACTTTACGGTAGCTCTAGAGCTGTCCTATTACCTACCTCCTTTAAAGCAACTGCACAGGATCTTCCCCAGAAGTCACCCCTGACAAATGCCAGGGCTATTTTATTTTCTGTTTGTTCCTTCCTTTACTCTTCAGAGCTTATATACAAAAAGTAGATATGTGAAATTTGGCTAAAATTTATCAAATAGGGTAGGGGAGGAGGATAATTCATTCTTAGTGTGTACACTAAAGGGAGAAGCCTGATTAAGGAAGAAACCCTGACCAGGTTTCTTGGTCATGAAAAACAGAAAGGGGAAAATCTATGCTGAAAAATAGGGTGGGAGGGAATCTAACAAAAATTGAAATCTTGGTTGGTGGGCTGAACTGCATCCTAAAGTGATGTAGGGATAGCCACTTTGCCACAAATTACTTAAGCCAAGGGGCAGGAAATGCATTACCAGAGTCAGGAAAGAAGCAAGGACAAGGTGGATGGACTGGGAACACTTCCAACAGGAAGCAAAGGACTCCTTTGACAATCCTCTCTAGGTCTTCTCCATTCAGGATCACCAAACATCTTAGAAATCTGCTTCTTCATCACTCCTGTGTATGGCATTTAGGTTCTGAAGACATTTATGTACTTCTAAAAAGGGAACCCCAGAGACTGAGAGTAGAAACCCACAACCAAGTGCAACCAAATTATTGCAGTGTGTTGATTTCACACACAATCATGCCAAATAGTTGAGACTGGAAGGTACCTCTGGAAATGAATTAGTTTAATGTCCTGCTCAGAGTAGGGTCACCTACAGCAGGTTGCTCAGTGCAGTGACCAGTTGGATTTTGATTATTTCCACAGATGGAGACTCCACAGCCTCTCTGGGCAACCTGTGTCAAGGTTTGATCACCCTAACAGTAAAAATGTTTTGCTTGTGTTTAAATGGAGTTTGCTGTGTTTCAACAGTGTGTCCGTTGCCTCTTGTCCTGTCCCTGGGCACCACTGAGAAGAGCCTGGCTCCATCTTCTTTACTCCTCTCATCTGATATTTATCCACATGGATAAGATCCCCATGAGCCTTTTCTTCTTCAGGCTAAACAGTTCCAGCTCTCTCAGACTCTCATATGAAAGATGCTCTGGTCCCTTCATCATCTTTGTGGTCCTTTTCTGGCCTCACTCCAGCATGTCCATGTCTCTCTTGTACTGGGGAGCCCAGCGCTTGACTCAGCATTCCAGATGTGTCCTACCAGGGCTGAATAGAGAGGAAGGATCACCTCCCTCGACCTCCTGGCAACCCCCTTTCCAAAGAAACCCAGGAGGTCATTGGCTGCCTTTGCCATGAGGGCACATTGTTGGTTCATGGTCAGTTTGTTCTCTGCCAGGTCCTTCCTTGCAGAGCTGTTTTCCAGCCAGTTGGCCCCCAGCCTGCACTGGTGCCTGTGGTTATTCCTTCCCAGGGGCAGGACATGGCATTTCCCTTTGTTGAACTCCATAATGTTCCCGTTTGTTCATTTCTCCAGCCTGTTGAGCTCCCTCTGAAAGGCAGCACAACTGTATGGCATGTCAGCTACTCCTCCCGATTTTGTATCATCTGAGAACTTGCTGAGGGTACGCTGTGTCCCATCACTGAGGTCATTAACGAAGATCTTAAACAATATTGGCAGCAATATTGACTCCTGGGACACACTGCTGGTGATTTGCCTCCAGCTGGATATTTTGCTGCTGACCACAACCCTTTGAACCCTGCAGTCCATCCAGGCCTCAGTCCACCTCAAATGCACACTCTTACTGAAGCAAAATACATTCCCGCAAGCTTCTTTCTTGAGAAGACAGATCTTTTCAGTCTCAAACTTCCACCAGAATTTAAGTGCCTGACTGAACACATTCTGCTGTTTACAGGTCACAGGCAGCAGAACTGCCAGGCTTCTTGACAATGTCCTGTCCATTTTTTTTTCCTGCTTTTTGTAGCCTGGGTTCTCTCCAGCTCAGAAAGTGAGTGTAACGTGCCTCAGTTGTCTGTCTGATGCTGTAAAAAATTAATCTGTCACCCAGTTTCATCTTCCTTGCTTTTTGCCTCTGTTGCCTGCACATACCCACTTTGCAGTTACTAAGGCAGAAGATCTGAGGTGTTTTTTTTTTTCTAGATGTAAAATGAATTTAATGTTATCTTGACCTTTTCAGAAAAGTATTGAGGGGAGAGCGGAGGTTAGAGACACTCTGCGTGTGACCTTGCCCCAGAACAAGCTTCTCTCTTGCAAAGCTCTGCAAACTGTCATTAGTTCCTATGATTTATCTGTCCAAACTAGATCCTGTGGTTTATCTGAGCCTATGTCTCAAACCCAAAAGCCAAACAATTTCCATGACAGGGACTCCCTCCATGAGGATGGGTTGCTTTAAGGGTCACAGCGGATGCCAAGAGAAGGTGGAGACTTCCCCTGTGTGTTGTTGAAGTTGTATATGAGGAGAAACATATGACAACCAGCCAAGGCAAAGCCAATTGTGCAATCAGCTCGGCTTGACTAGCTTTTGGTGGCATGACACTGTATAAGAGTAGAGAAACCATGACCTCTATGTTGCACCCTTGTCCTATCTTAGAGGGGAAACACTATACAACATGCTGGACATTTCTGCTGCAGAACCACAAGCAGCCCCATAGCCAACCCTACCACTTGGGATGGTCTGGGATCCCAAAGCACTGAGAGACAGCTGAAATTGTAATGCTGTGAATCTCCTTTCAGGAAGCAGAAAAGAGGGAATGGGAGCAGGATAATATTTATCGTACCTTCCTCCTCCTTTTTTGTCTGGACTTGTGCCAAGCACATCTGGCCAAAGAGAAGGGAAATGTGGTTTCCACAAGATGAAACTTTGAATGGATACAAGCAGTTTCTAAGGAGACCTGCTCTATAATTGTAGAGGAAATTACAAGCTGAATCATCTGTGGTTTGGGGAGAGAAATCAATGATATTTTGTAAGTTGAACCCAACTGTGCTGACTACTTACCAAGAAGGAAACTGGAAAGAAATCAATTCCAAGAACTTTCAACAAAAATCCATCTTAATTCAGGTCTGACAGATCTGTTTTGTTCTCCTCTAAAGCAGTGTGATGCACCAGCCTGAAATCCCTATTACTACTGCAGAGACAGGCCCTCCCCAGCAAAGACTAATACACTACTCTCCAGACCTGCAAAACCGCTTGCTGCCGAGTCTTGGGAACACACAAAGGCCCGCACAACTTTCAGGGCTGGCCTGCCGAACCTGCTGGTGTCTCTCCAGAGGGCAGATCCAAAGCAGAATCCGCAAACTGAGATGCATTGCGCTATGCATTGAAATGGATTGCTGAAGCACAGCTGCACCCACTGGACCCTGTAATGACAGCAGCAAACTAATTCTGCTTATAACCTAAATGGCATCTGACTCCTAAATTAGTGCTTTTCATATGCTGATGCTTCACACATTTTAACTTTTTTTTTTTTTGGAAGACAAGGGGAAAAAAGGGAGACCCTGAATATCTACGAGCGTTTGCCCTTCATTTTGTAGTTTTACTTTACTGAATGTCCCTTTGAAATGCTGAACTCAGCTTAGTTAAATCAGAAAAGATAATAGGGAGATAATACTCTATCTTCTGGAAAGAGAAGTGAGACTTTCCTTTTGTGTTTATTCTATGTTTCTTTCTGTTGTTGAGAACTCCAGTCAAACATTGCAATGCCCAGTTCTTGCCCCTAATCTTTGGCAGACTTAATCCTGCATGTAGCATAATTCCTAACCCATCTCACCAGGACTCATCCACAAAACAGGCCTGCCAAAATCTGTGTCAGAAAGGCTGGATTAATTACAAAGGTCGCTGTTACTTACTCAAAAGAGAATGACGTGGACCCAAGCTGAGGGACTGGCTTCTTCAAAAGAGGAGTATTTGTCTTTTCTTCTCTACTTCCCACAGCTGTCTTTCTTGTACCTGACTCTTTTTTTCCTCCCTTTCTGCTTCTCCTCTTGTGTATCAGTGTTGACCAAAAGTATTTCATATTCAGCTCAACGCTGCTGGTGAGGTTAGTTGCACTCTGCCTCGCCACAGGACACACTCAAGTAGCAACAAACCAACTCCTGTTTGGAACTTGGACCTTCTGGAGCTTTTATTCCTTTCTCATGTCATCCTGCCTCCCTTATTATGTCAAGCGTTTTGAGTATGGGGTCTTTTTTCCTCATGCAGTAAAATAAGGCATATACAATACACCATGAAGAGAAGTCAAGGGGGTTCCTGGAGATCCTTGACTGTAACAGAACACAAAACTGATGGGTTATAGTTGAGGAGTTTCTCCCTCTGCTTCCCACACAACACACAGCATGATACCTACCGGGCTGGACCTTTCTCTGTGATTTATCGGACCCTTTGTGAATAGTGAACCCTTTTTCAACTTTACAAGATATACTTGCTAAAAGACATTCTGACTTCACCTTGCTACCTGCTCAGATTATACCAGGTGATTCCTGTAACTTGAAACCCTGTACCAAAAATACTTGTTATATCTTCCAGAAGCCAAACACAAATGCTTCCATAAATGTTTGCATCAGGGTGCCATATTCCTCTTGAGCCATGTCTACAAGAGTGTATGAAATTTAAATGCCTCAGGATGGTGAAGAGTTTTCCCCTGAGCCTAAACACCAGTACTATGCGTGCTTTTGCTTCAAGGCACAGATGAAAGAGTATCCTTCCCTACCAAATGCAAAGACAAACTCTCGAGGACCCAGTCTGTTTGGAGAGATTCAGAGTGAAGAACTGTCCCTATCTATTCCATTCCCAAGCTAGCTGGGGACACAAGAAAGAAGCACTGTAAATAGCATCCTTTGGGGCAAGTTCTTCTGATCTCTCCATTTCTGCTTACCTGTCTTCTTATACTTCTTTTCACTGTAAGGTTCATTTTGTCTGAATTTAGCTGTCAAAAAGGTGGAGGGACCTAGGCTGTGGTGTTCAGTAGGGCCCTCCAGTGACAACCACTTCATCCTATCTCTCCTCAATGCCTTTCTTACACTAGGTGTATGACAGTCTGGAGATACCTCCTGTTCTCTACTGGCTGTACAGAAAGCCCATGTAATTGCTTAGACTACACACCCAACTTACAATCACAGAGTAGCTGCTTGGATCCCACTGTTCAGGTTTTTGCTTTTTTTTGAGCAACGCTTCTCTCTGTTCCTCTCTTTTTCCATCTGTGATTTCCCTCCCTTTGAAACTGCAAGCTTTCCATGGATTTCCCTGTCACTTCACATTTCCTTTTCTATTAGATTTCCCCTTCTTGGACTTTCTTTTATGGCCCTGTCCCTTTCCATTCCCCAGTCATTTGTTCCACGATTTTCTTTGCTTACCTCTTATTCACAAAGCTCTAGCCATTTCACATCTCCTATGTTTAACCCTCTCTACTGTGCAGAAAACTTACTGGACTGAAAGAGCAGGAGGTTACCTAACCAGCATAGCCCGTGCAGATGAGAATTAATTCTTTCATAAACTTGTTCAGGGACAGAAGAAAACCCAGTTCTGGACAGGGGCAACTTACCAAAAGGCAAGTGTTCCATGACCAGAAATGAAAACAAACATCAGTTGAAACTTTATGACTCAACTGATCAAATATTTCTACTATAAAAATGCTTTTGTTTTCAAGTGAATAGTTTCCTTTGTAGCCATGGAAATTCTTTTCAGTCTCAGCAAAAATAAAGAGTCATCGAAGACTCATGTTTTTTGTCTATCAGTGGTTTTCGGGGGTGGGAATTGGGGAAGATGGGAGTTTTAGGGAAAAAAAAGTTGAAGTGATAAACTCTGATCAATGTCATATTCCAATTATATCATCTGAAGAAGGGAAGTTGAGGTACAAATCTCAGAGGAGAAGCTGGATGGCGGGTAATAAATTCTCTGTTTAATCTCTGTTTAGCAGAATGTCAGGTCACTAGACTAGACTCGGTGTTATAAAAAGCTTGCATGAATATTTTCATTCAGATTCTTTTAATGAATTCATTCAGTACATCTTCCTACTTCTAAGTATTCCAGCCAATGAATCTACCGGACCTATTGCTGATATGGTGAATTTAGAATTATCATTGTAGAATAGTAAAAGCCAGTGAATTTCAGCTTTGTAAATGCATGTTGGAAGTAGAAACTTGATTCTGTAAGTTTTACCCATGTAACAGGGCACAACAATGACCTCTGTGTCCACCCTGAAATTCTCAAACTCTGGATGTCACCTACCTGCAATGAATTACTCATCAATGCTATAGTCTATTCCGAATAACAAATATGTTCAGGAAAATTACAATTTATTTGAGGACAATTCATGAAGAGAGGATGAGGTGAAATTAATCTAATATGGAATTAAAAATTAATTATTCATGTGGCTCTACAGGATAATGATATCCCCACAAGCAATAACTGTATCGACATGGAAGAGGGCCCCTATTCAGTCCTTCTTCCATTCCAGCAAATATAAGCGTACCAAACTGCTTCCAGAATTTAATAGCAACCTGCGGTTTCTGTTAAGCTTCTGAAGGCTCTACAGGGGGATCTGGACAGGCTGGATCGATGGGCTGAGGCCAGTTGTATGAGATTCAACTGGGTCTTGCACTTGGGTCACAACAACCCCATGCAACGCTACAGGCTTGGGGATGAGTGTCTAGAAAGCTGCCTGGTGGAAAAGGACCTGGGGGTATTGGTCAACAGCTGGCTGAATACAAGCCAGCAGTGTGCCCAGGTGGCCAAGAAGGCCAACGGCATCCTGGCTTATATCAGAAATAGCATGGCCAGCAGGACTAGGGAAGTGATTGTCCCTCTGTACTCAGCACTGGTGAGGCCACACCATGAATACTGTGTTCAGTTTTGGGTGCCTCACTACAAGAAAGACATTGAGGTGCTGGAGCATGTCCAAAGAAGGGCAACAAAGCTGGTGAAGGGTCTAGAGCACAAGCCTTATGAGGAGTGGCTGAGGGACCTGGGATTGTTTAGCCTGGAGAAAAGGAGGCTGAGGGAAGACCTTATCACCTTCTACAACTACCTGAAAGGAGATTGTAGCGAGGTGGATGTTGGTCTCTTCTGCCAAGTAACAAGCAATAGGACAAGAAGAAATGGCCTCAAGTTGCGCCAGGGGAGGTTTGGATTGGATATTGGGAAAAATTTCTTCACAGAAAGGGTTGTCAAGCACTAGAACAGGCTGCCCAGGGAAGTGGTTGAGTGCCTATCCCTGGAGGTATTTAAAATACGTGTAGATGTGGTGCTTAGGGAGATGGTTTGGTGGTGGACTTGGCAGTGCTAGGTTAATGGTTGGACTTGATGATCTTAAAGGTCTTTTCCAACCTAAACGATTCTATGATTCCATGAGTTATATTTTTGCCTGCAGGGGTAATTTTTGTAATGGAGTGATGGAGCTCTGACAACCTTCATCCAGAGGCCTCTGTTATCCCTTTTCAGAGCTGTTGGAGGACTAGTTAACAGCCTGTTTAACATAAAAATTTGCCTGACCCTGAATATTGGAGGCAAGAAAAACCTGGGATGATTTATGATTCATATAGTTTACCTTGCTCTTGAACCTCTGCTGTCCCTGTGGGATGAGTATTTCCAGGATTAGCTAGACAAAACTTCATCTTATTAAAATGTTGCCCAAAGCTGTGATGTACATACTGTGGAAACACAATTTAAAAGAAAATTGGATTTCCAGAGACTGAGTTGAGATTGAATGATTTCGTGTCAGGAGTGAAACAGTTCTCTTTTCACATCTTCTTCTTTTCCTTCATGATCTCTCTTTGTTTCCAGGCAGGGGTGAATGGGACAGCTCTCCCTGCCATGAGAGGCTACCATTCATCCATGCTTACAAACCAAAACTGATGCACCCTTAACCTGTCACTGAACCACTGATGAAACCTGACTGGCTGCTGCAGGACTTGGAATAGAGGTCAGCTGCAATCCATTAGTGCAGAAAAATATTTTGCATGGAAAAATCCAGATCTTATACTAAAAAAGCAGAGCTATTACAACTTTTCTGTTCTGTTGGCATTATTGTGGCGATGTTCTTGTAGACTATGTTTAAAATGATGCTATAAAAATAAATTCTGATTAGATGTGAATGCTTGATGAAATCAGCATACCATTTAGATTTTCCACAGGGTGTTCAAGAATATTCATAAGAGCTCTTTAATTATTAAATAATTACAAATCACTCATTAAAACATTATTCATTTCACCATTTAATCATGCCAAGTCATACATTTTAAACCCTAGAATTTTTCCTTTCTTAGTGCCAGATAGAGCCAAGGAAAGTTAATTGAATGTTTTTAATATTTAAGTAGTTAAATGGCTAGTTCAATAAACTGCAATAGAGCCATAAGATGAGGCCAAATCACAGGAAGAACTCATGAGTGTATCATTGGGCCCAGGAGGTGGTGGAACACTTTGTGAACTGCATAGGATGACACTTTGTTAAATTAAAAAAAACCCTTGCTATCACGGTTAGGTTTGTCTAAGTTCTCAATATGATCCATGACTGTGTTCCCCAAAGGCAAACATTTTCACTTTGTTTTCTTTAGTTGTAAGTACCCCTATTGCTTTTGACTCCATCAGTTACTTGCAAGGTCCTATTCCAAGGTACTTTCCCTCACTGTCCAAGAAGGTAAATAGAAAAGCTTGGGCCAGGAATGCTTGATTGACTCATCCACGTGATGACAAAACACCTCATCAGTTAGGAAGGATGAGTACTCTAGCAAAAATTTAGTTGGCATTTCAGCCATCCCATTATCCAGCGCAACCTCAGAGAATGATTACACCAATATAAACAGCAGCTGCCTTATTTACTTAAGTGTTTGCTATAAAGCAGGTGTCAGATTTTCCCCTTCATGCATAAACTGAGGGTATGAGCAAGCTAAGAGTAAGAGCAGGTCAAGGGTTTCCTGGGGACTGGACTCACCTGCTGTTAGGAGAACAAATGTCTAGCATGGGCAGCACATACCTTTTCACATCCCTAGGCCACCTGTGGTGTGGTCCTGCCCAGGAGGGCTGCCAGGGAGCAGAGGGCACCGGACACAAGGCCACTCAGGAAACTCAACTTCCTGAGCATTGGGATAGCTGTGTTCCCTCAGAATCAACGACTTGCCCTGTAATTATCCCAAGGAATGTCAATAATAGCAAAAAATATTATGTTTTATACAAAACATATTTTTTTCCTGGCTGATTGTTATTCCAGCATTTTAATAACGTCCACAGTGGTTTGTTCAGGGTCACAAGGGAAGATGGTAGCAGAGCTGGGGACAAAGTCGAGGAGGATCTCATTCTCATTCTTCAAACCTTCTATCCACCGAGGAATGCAGCTTCCCAAATCAAAGTGACAGGGTGAGTTCAAAGGGGAAGCAACAAACTGACCAGTTAATCCAAGCATATTTTTACAAATGACACTACATCATATTGCCAGAGATGTGACCCACTCCTTGACCTTATCTTTTGGCAGAATTTCTTTCCCTAAAGAGAGCACAGGATTCTGTGCCCTTGAGGGAGAGTTATGAAGAGCCTTATTAGTCATTGAATACAGTTCCTTTTCTTCCCCAGCAGGCTACTGCAGATTCAACATCTGCAGAAATAGCCACGGAAAGACTGACAAAATATCCATCTGCTTTACAAGGTCACCACGCTGTGTGGCCACCAGTGTTCAGACGGTAAGAGAATAAAGGCTACAAGCCCGCTGTGCCACGGAAAGACAGGTCAGAAAGGTGGACAACATTGCAAATATGCAGGTGTAGCAAAACAGAGGTCTGTGACACTTAGAAATTATAAATGTATCAATCAGAATATCATTAATATTAATCTGCCTTCAACCCATACATGTACAAGGATGGTGTAACTAACAGCAGAATGTAAGTATTTTGTAACACTCAAGGCACAGCAAGATGCAATGTATAAGCATTTTGCATAAGTACGTGAGCAACATGACTACCAAAGATGGGTGTAGTTGCAGGTAGCTGGCATCCAAGTAATAAAAGTTGCCAGACAGAGGATAAGATAAGCGCAAGGGACTGCAAATAGTCAGGACATCCTGCCAAATACACAAGAAAGATGACTGGCAAAGCCAAAAACAAGGTGAGTGACACCAGGAGCAGATGAGTTCCTCCTTTTTGAGAGCAGGAAATAGGATAAAACCATCAGGCATAAGCAAGAAAAAAACAGAGAAAAAAGAAGACAAGCCCACTTCAGTTCTGGCTTCTCTCATCAATGAGCTCTCAAGCCTGATCACCCAACCTCAGCAATTAGGGACCACCAAAGACCACAGCCATCTGTGCCAGCTGTGAGGCATCATCTCCGCAGTGCTGTGTACTCACAGCTGACTTACAATATGGCTGTTAAAGACCAACAGTGATGATGTTGAACAACATGTGGGAATTAGCCATGAGCAGAAAGGGTGCTCTTAATGAATAGATTTAGTAAGTTAAAAGTTTAAAACTTCCCTGATCTGCCAGCCTTCTAAACACTTCCATGATGGCAACCCCTAATTCGCTAAGTATATACACACATTCAGTTTGACTCCCTGCAACACAAGTTTCCTGCAACAGTAGGAATTCCTTTGCAAGAAGTCCTAGCTGATCCTGAGGATTGCACACATGCTAAGAAAACTGAGGTGCTATAATCAGTAGTTTTCAAGATGGAAAGACTTTCCACAGCAAGGGGAGAAGAATGAACAGATTGGGGATTTAATAATGTAAACCCCATATCTTCAGCATTGATACAAACCATACTACAGGATCTGTAGCCTAATCTGCATTCAGTGGATCACTGTTAAGCTATTTAAACTGAAGCAATTGCTTCAGTTAAGTTCCTAATGAATATTTGTTCACACCAGAGAAGCCTTATCACAGTTAGCAGTAACTCACAATTTAGCATATCTGTGGGCAAGGTCAGCAGAAATAGCAAGACCTTGGACAACAAACTTGAGTCTTGCCCCAGAATGAAAATAGTCACTTTTTATCACTCACTGATCCTAAAGCACTTTCTGAAAGTGAGCAAAACTGCACCTTGTTTACAAATGGGCAGTAATGAGGTGCGAGAGGGGGTGTGATAAGTTTATGGCCTATTTTAAAACTGCAGGACAGTGTCAGTGGCTGGAGAGAGAAACCACAACTCTCGGCTTCCAGCCCTGCAGCCTGGCCTTTCAGCCAGGCTGCCTCCTTCCAGAGCATGACAGCACCAATTGTCCAGTACCTCTGGGTGCCAAAAGGTGGAGAAAAACTCCTGGGGTGGAATTTTTCATGCCAGCATCTTTAGGCATCCAAATGCTTTTGGAAATGTGACCCACAGGCACCCAGGCAGACTAGCTTTGAAAACTTTCCCACATCCTATTTATAAGCAAAGGCCTTCCATTTTCAGACAATAAACTGAGCATCCTCTCTGCACTTTACATGTTTGAGAATACTGTTTACTAACTTCTTTTTAAAAAAACAATTAATTATTGTGTTCTCAACTTACATGAATGAAGCTGTCTATGTGCTGTAACTATGAACTAGAATCATTTTATTCATAATTTATATTACGGTGATGCCTAGAGGCCATAAGAAGGAAGGAGGCTTCATTATCCTAGGTGCTATCCAGGCTGCCAGGAAGACATACTCTTCTGCCCTGAGAGTTTATAGTTTAATTTATGAAAAAGAGCATTAGGGCTGATGAAGGAGAAAAGTTCTTAAGAAGCTGTGACCTAATTTGCCGTTCCGTTTTCCCATGCTTTCTTGCAATGATGATGACCCTGCTTTGAAATGTCTCGGCTGTTTGTTCTTGTGTGGCAAAACACAACATGGAGGCATGGGGAGGGGAGCACCACTCTCCGCAGAAGACACATTTGACCGGGCGTTCATTAAATTGTCTACTCACAGACAATTGGAGAGAAATGTGAGACAATACAGCTGAGAGGGCCTCGCCAAACCATCTGAACTTTGTGGTAGCCCCATACGAGGGTTTTATTGCCATCAGTCAATCAACCAACATGTTTGGCCTAACTTGTGGGTTCTTTTCCCTCAGGCAGTCGATGACATTAGATTGGTGTCATGTTAACACAGCTCTCTGAGCTGTGCAAACAAAAGTTTAGTCCTGATTTGTGTAAGCAGCTACCACAACATGCAAGCAAAAGGGGTAAATGCGAGTAATTAGCCATAGGGTTTGTTTTGTGATGGAATGGTCCAGAACGGCACACCAAAACATGTTTTGGAAAGAAAAGAAAATTGCAAGTACTCTTACTATTTGATTGGTAAAAATGCCCCTGAATCGGCATTCTGAACCATCCTTCCACACAAAACTAACCATGGCTAGACCTGTAACTTCACTGTTATGCCAAGATTTAATAGTAGGACTAGGGGACATCAAATAACAGTAATAGGAAGCAAATTCAAAATAAACAAAAGGAAGTGGTTCTTCACAAGCAGAATTTCTTCACAAAGGAATTGTAGATCCAGAAGGTGTATATAGTTTCCAAGGAAGACTGAAAAGATTGTAGAAGTCCACTA
>VYZW01011892.1:35279-46763 GCA_013401315.1 Balaeniceps rex
TCAAATCAACTAAAAATAGGTTACAAAATGAAAGGGAAAAGTGAAAACAAACAAAAAAGCTTCTGGAAAGTAAAGACAAAAAGATTTCAACAGACCCATTCCCATTTTTTCCCAAAAAAATCCTCCTTATTTTTTGAGATACAGATAAGACTGAAAATTAACATGTCCTTTCTTTGCCAAATCACGAATTCTCATAGAACAGGACATGTACTTTTCACTGTGCTCTAGTCAGCTCTTTGTGCAACAGTTAGTGCTCCCCCAGCTCTGCGGCTGTTCCCGCGTCCTTCACAACCCCCAGAAGATGAGGAAATGGCGTTCCTTCTCTATCAAAGACCAAAAAATGAGGTAGAGAGGGTCTTAAGCAAGGAAAAAAAAAATCCATTAATCTGGGGATTTCTCATTTGTAACACCCTGTGATCTGGCACTTTCTACCTTCAAAGTGCAGCTGCTGGTGTTCACTTACAGCTGTGAACACTCAGCTCTTCTGCAAATCAGATCCGAGGCTCAAGACAGGCTCTCAGAAAATAAGAAATACACAACAACGCAGCACTTCAGTGGCCTGCCTAGGTTTGCTAAGAAGCTGCAGCCCTGCCTCCTCCTCTGCACAGAGAGCTCGAGATAGACATTCCATTTTGGGTGGCGTCACCCCCATTACTGATTGAAGACACAATATTTATGGCCTCACAAGGGGTCCCTGGTATGGTATTTCATGGTTGGTTGGCAATAAACACGGTTGGCCCTGTGATTAATTTCTCCAGCAGGCTCGTGTGACAGCTGGATTGGGAGCTGGCTTCTTGCTCCCTATTTACATGCCCAGTGCTAAAGTGGTTTGAATGCACCATGACCTAGAGGTGCTTCCAGAGTCAAGGCTGATCTACTAATAGATAAAGATAGATCTCTCTGAGATTCTGGGTGACACCTTCCAGGCAGATAAATTCATTAAATTACACTGCCTTGCAAAACCACCTCATCCACTAAGCCAAAGAACAAATTCTGAATTATCAAATGAAGTGTGACAGCTCTGCTAATACAAGAATACATTGTTATCTCAGGTGAACAAACTGAAAATCTGATGTATCAGCTGGGGAAAAAAGTCTTTGGAAAGGCCTCCTGTCTCATGATATAATCCAACAGAAATCCTAATCTACCCTATCTTCAAAATTTGGAGGAGCAAAAGACAGAAACAAAAAGCAGGATGCAATGAGACACTTTACTCTCTAAGGATGGAAGAATTTAATTATACAAGGTTAATGTCATTGCTGGGTTAAAAAGTACTTTATTTGCTGTAAGGGAAAGGTATTGATCCAAACACCGCAATAGCCTAACTTCTTTTGTGGAATGCATTAGAAGTTCATTGCCATGTCTTAGACTAAGAGGTAAACTGGTGCAGAGTTAGGCCCTGAATATTTACTTTTGTTTTGGCCCTTAGCATTACTTTAAACAGAAGGGAAGAACATGTCTTCCTTCAATAGCCCTTGTATCTCGCTGAGATTATTGGATTAGGTTCTAAGAAAATTGGGATTTGAATAAATCATATTATGCTCAGAGTAAAAGTGTGCAAACACAATTTAACTTTTTGATTTCAAAGCATCTTGAAAAATTAAGGAAGAATTAGAAGCCCTTCACCAAACAGCCAGAGAATTAGAGATGCTGTGAAGCAGAAGTCACCAGGTCAAAGCTCTCTACCTAACCTGAAGGAGGGCCAGGAGGTACCTAGAAACAAACTTCAGAGCATTTGATGGTAAATACAGCTGTACGAAACTTCTGCAATGAAACCCCAAACCAAGCAGGTAACTCAGCAGAATTTTGATTTTCTTATAGCCACCATACTTGGTCAACATACTCCAAAACATCCACCCGGGTTCAGAGACTGTCTCACAACTTTGGGTTGTGGCTTGAGTAAACCAGGGCTGAGTTTCAGTCGAACGGTCCTATTTATAGTTTCCGGCAGACACCAGGCCAAACTCAGTGGTTTTGCATGGTTTCCATCTGAAAGCCGGCAAAAATTGGCCATTTCAGCTGATTTTTTGCTTTGGGTTTTTGGAGCGGAGGAGAGGAAAGAGGGAAGGTTCATTCAAAAATTGAAGCAATGAGCAAAAATAAGAGTCTACGAACCTCACCAGCCAAAACTACAAAAGGTTGACATAGAGCCCTGGGAACAGAAACCACGGCGATTTTCCTGTCTCCCATGGTAAGCAGAGACTATGTGGTGAGTGATAGTGCTGTAGGAAAACGTCTGAGAGGAGCTCCACAAACAGGAGGTGGATTGAACGGACAAGAAGCCAACTGATTGCTACTGGCTGGATCCTGTCCTCCTACATTAAAGAACTTCTGCTGTAAAATCACCAGCTCACGCATCAGCAGCAAAAGTCTTTACAGCCTGCACCTCTCAGCTGTGAAACCCCAAAGCACACCAAGAGGAAGCCATGTGGTCTTCTCAGTGGTTGGAATAAAAATATGGGAAGCCTGGAGGTACTGAGCCACTGACTCAGAGTGTGACTGTAAGGAAGTCACTCCACCTTCTTGTGCTTCAGTCATACTAGTCCAAATTAGCTTAAAAAGTAGGAATCACTAAAAAAAGTACCCACTCTGACTAACCTATTTGTTGAGTCACCATGCATGTGATACCTCTGGAAGCTTTCTTGGCATATGAAGCACCTTCCCAAAAAGATAATCACTCTAGATAGCTCAGGTTCATGATACTGGAAAGGGAGCTCCTTTTAAAAGAAACTAGAAAATGCCAACAGAAACTATCTGTAGAGGCAAAAGTGACCTACAAGTCCAGATGCCATTTTCCAAAGGGACATCTGGAGTCAATGTTATTTTACTGTTGCTCATTTTCACTGGATTATTTTCTGTCTCATCATCATTTTCAAAGGGATGGAACAAAACAGACCAGAATGAGAAGTTACTGAAATGTACTTGCTAAAATGGAAGAAGATGTCAAGATATACCTTTTTCCTTTCCTCCAACTGGATGGAAAGTCAGTGAAGCTGAATTATATGACCATGTGTTTATCTTACATTTCTGTACTGAAAGGTACACAGCAATTTGGCAAGCATTAAAAAGACTTCAGTAAAACTTAAGTGAAAAAAATTAAGTAAAATGGTGTTATTCACACAGTATAATGGCATGAACAGAAAATATATTAAAAGTGTCAAGCACGTTCTCCTCCTCTGATCCCAGCAGTACCCTCCCAAAACCTTGACTCCATCTCCCAGGTGTTGTACAAAGAAATGGGGGCAGACACAAAAGCTATATCCATAACAGAAAATGAAATGCAGGCTGAGAGCTGGATTAAGAATCCCGAGCACCATGACCTTTTGCTCTGGCTTTAGTTTAAGAGAAGCTCAGATGCAAAACACGCCTCTAGTGAGTTAAGGAACAGCCAGACTATGGATATCTGCTGTAGCATGCCCTTTCTGATCCATCTAGGTATTACAAACAAAAGCATTTGACCACGCCAACATGCCAAACCTGCCCAGTATTAGAGTTGCCAAAGAGTGTGAATACATGCAGAAACACATGCCCTCTCCTGCTTTGTTCACTTGACCATAAATTTGAGGCAGTGCTGAACAAAAGACTCTTAAACTCATTAATACAAAATGTTCATCACTCTCAAGGAGACTGGTTTTAGCCCTGATCAATGGATATAATTGTACTGTGTGGTTGTCAGCTAGGAAGATTATTCAGGGAAAAGAGCAAAAATAAATCCTAATTTATTTCTGTAAGGGTGGACATTACCAAAACGAATTAGGCCACATGCACCACTAGAGGTACACATGCTAGTTGAACATAGTGTGGTCCCAAAGAGTCAAGCAACTCACCCTATGCCTAAGTAGAGCTCAGCTGATGCAGGTGGAAATCACAAAAAGCTGATGCAGGTGGAAAAGGATCTCTGGATGTCACCTAGTACAACCCCTGATCATCTCATTCCCTCAACAAAGCAGGACTGGCGCTGAAGTTAGGTCAGGCTATCCAGCTAAGTTTTGGGTATCTCCAAGGATGGAGATTGCACAGCTTCTCTGGACAACCTCTTCCACCTCTTAAAAAACCTTGTGAAATCCTTTTTCCTTATATTGAGCTGGCATTTCCCTTTCTGCAACTTGGGTTTGTTGCCACTTGCCTTCTTTCTGTGCATCTCCGAAATGGGTCCAGCACCACCTTTTTTGCATCCCCTACTAGGTTGGTGTTAGCTCCCCCAAAACCATCTCTTCTCAGGCTGAACATGCCAAGCTCCCTCAGCCTCTCCTTGTACCTGGTGTGCCCCAGTCCCCAGCCATCCTGGTAGCACCTCAGGCTTCCTCCACTTTCTCAAAAATCCTGCAGCCCTGCTGTGAGCAGTGGCCCAGCAATAGTCAACACTGAATCATAGGAAGATTTAGACTGGAAGGGACCTTCAGGGATGGATGCTGGTGTGGGTCTTGCCCTCTCCTCAACAGCAACAGCATTCACTGATACAGCTGCTGTTGCTGCTTTTGGTGGTATCAAGCTAACAAAGTTTGAGGAGATTTGTTCTAGGGTGGAAACTTCTAAAATATGCCCGGATCCCGCAACTTCCTGCAGCTGCTCAAAACCTCCCTGCCTTCATAAGCATGCCTGATCACAAGATGCAGGATCTTCGTATTTAAAGGTTTTGGTAGCATGTGTATTACTCTGTGGGAGTCTATTTATAGCTCACTGATGCTCCCAGCACTGGCCTCTCTGTACTGCCCGCTCGTCATGTAACCTGGCTCTTGCCCAGGACGGTGTTACTGGAAGACAGCGGATATCCTGGCTATGCTTTGAGAAGTGGCCAAGAGGCAGCTGAGCGCAGTAAAGAACATAACATGGGCCTTTTCCCTTCCCAAATTGCAGGGCTATCCGGGCAGTAGTCTGGTCCCCAGAGTATTTCTGCTTCCATTTACCTCAGCTCTGAGGCAGAGCAGAGGAAAAATCCTGGTCATACACACACTTGTGCAAGCGACTAAGCCTCTCTCAGGACCTCTCTCCTGTCACTAGCAAAACTTCTAAATCAGAACTAGATGTGCAGGTTTAGGCAACTAACTCCCACCCCTTGCAGGGACTGAAGGACTTGGAGGGCAGCAGTCTCCCAGCCTCCCAAGGAAGTCTCTGGGGACTGTCCATCCTCCCAGAGCCATGCTGCAGGCTTGCACACCACCTCAGGCAGACTCACCATCTCATTTTTCCAAGGGTCGCATTTTCATCTTGCCTTTCACCCCTTGCTCCATCTGCAAAAAATAGAAACCTCTTTTTCCCTCTCTCTTGAACACCTACCCCTCTGGACTCACCTTCTTCCCCTGTTCTGTACTTAGGAAAAACTAACCAGCCTAATGTTTACATGGTGAGAGCCAGATAAGACATATCCCACAATAGTGCTTGTACCTTGTTGTGGTCCCAGAAGTTCTAAAATAGTTTTCAATCGCCCTTTTTTCCAGGGCAAGGACTCCCATGGTTGCTTGTGCTGGCATTAATGCAGCTTTTAGCTGCCCAAGAAGCACAAAGTGCATGTACACAGCAGAGAATCAGGTCCCACGTATTTATTTAGTAGACTAAAGATCTTACATTAGTTAAAAAGACACAAATGTCAAGGGGAAAAAGGACTGCATAGCATAACTCTCAGAAATAGTCAGATTCCAATTACTGTAATTATATCTTTCAAAGGTAAGGTATGAAAATTATCACTTAAATGAGGGAACAAGGAAAGCAGAGAGAACAGTACCTTACTTCTCATCTTATCTTTGTCTCCACACCATTGTACTGAATTGCCATGATTACATTTTGTTAAAATCTTTTCATTTTTCTCATCGCTCTCTGAGGATGTAAGGCTGGGTGAACAAAGCAGGGTTATCAACCGGAATTCAATTTCACAAACACCTAAAGGGAAATATTTATGAAAATGCAGACTTCAGAAAGATCAGATTCCTGTCTAACTTTCCTTTATGTGTTTGATAAGTGCATGAACAAGAGCAGATGCTTCAATGTTGGGATTCTTTTTTGTTGGGGGGGTGGGGGTGTAGCAAAATCAAGGGCATAAAAAGGCTTCCTGCAGAAGGAAGTTTTGCTTGGCAAAACATACCTTCTTCTCCGGGTTTTTCTCCTTCCTGCCTTCCTGAAACCTTCCCATGACTTCTGCATCTTCCTCCTCTTGAGCAGCTAGAGGTGGCTCCAGCTCTCATCAAGCCATTGCTGCAATTGCCTCTCACAGGCAGCGTGTTCCTGCACTGGCTGCTGCTGAGCTCCGCACCAGCTCCTGCTTTCCTCCCAACTAGACAGTGTCTCCTGCACCATGAGTTAAACTTCATATAACCTCATCCCATTAAACGGTGTCTCTACCAGCGAGAGCAATACTTTTCTCTTTGTCCTTTTTTTGAACATTGATGGCACCAAAATAACTTGGGATTTTTTTTCCAGCAAACTCAGTTCCTCAACTCAATACAAGGCCTCCATCCTTCTCAATAGCTCAGGAACCTTCTGCAGACTTGACCCCATGAAGTGCAGAGCACTGAGTACATTTCATGTCCATTGGGCATGAGGCAGCCTCAGAGTGCAGGAGTCGGGCACAACCTGACAATACCTTCTCTGTGGCAGAGCCATCCAGAAGGGTGTTTTCCATAAGCCCCCATCACTCTAAAGGAAATCACAGGCAGACTTGCTGACATTTTCTCTTCTGGTGTCAGGACAGAGGCCTCTTGGGAGAGGACGAAGCTAAGGGAAAAAGAGACATGAAGAGAAATAATGATGGGGAGCAAAGAGAGGAAGGGGTGTGAGGGTTAAGGATTCAGACATGAATGGGAAGGTAACAGGAGGAGGCCACCAAGCAGAGCATCTCTGACAGCATCCGTCATGCACAGAAGGCATCTGAGTTGGTGGCCACTGTCTGACAGTGCCCCACTTGGATATGCAAATGGACAAGGGAAGGAAGCTAGCCTCACATGCCTGGTTATATCCTCTCTAGGAAACTTGTTTTTCCTGGCATCACAGACGGACAGCTTGATGCAGGCCCAGAAGGAGGCAGATGATGACATCCTGTGACTTGGGGAGGTCTTGGATAGGGAGGGCACAGATGAAAAGGTGACCTCTCAGCACGAGGTGGTGGGGCAGCTGGGAGAAGGACTGTTGACACCGTGTGCTTGGGGCAAGTGTGTGCCCAGTCCCTGCTGGGCCTGGAGGCAGGTGAGTCAGGAAGGCCTGGAGATCTAATGTGCCCATCCCCTCTGCTCTGCAGAGTATTTTCCATCCATTGATGTCCCCTGCAAGCAGCACCAGGCCAGGCCAGCAGGGATCCTTGGGGTGGTACCTTATCCCCACTTGTGTCTGGGCAAGACCTGAGGGTGAAGGAAAGGAGAGAGCAAGGGCAAGCATGCTGGGTCTGCAGGGGAAAGGAGTCCTGTGCCGCTGTACATTGGTGAGCAGGGAAAGCACCATCAGTGATGCCACTAGCAGAAACCCTCAGGTTTTGTTTCTACTCTCCCAAGCCCTTCAGATGACTTCTTGGAAATTCACAACTACACATAACCTGATGTGGAAATGGGACTGAACTTAGAACAAACATAGCAAGAAAGCTGTTTTGTTGTGAGAAACCTCCTCTACTATATTATTCATACTTCTCTGCCTCTAGTGAAAGCACTGAAAAGAAAAGGCTTAGTGAGGTGAGGCAACTATATGGATTCAGCTTCCTAATGCAAATAATTTGCAGAACTAGCAAAGACCAAGACAGAAGCAGCATTATTAACATTGCTTTGGACTTTGATGGAACAATTTGATGACTGATTTTCAGCCTCTTTTTGAAGTAGAAATTTGTAGTCATGAACACTGCATTTCAAGATAACCCTGCTTAAATTAAGCCAGACAGCACTGAACTCTCCTTGGAACTTGTTAAATTAATGGCAGAAGACTTTAGTAAAGCCTTTTTTCCCCCTTCTAAACTGTGTTAAGTGTGGAATTAGTGCTTTTAAAACAAAAATGCAATTTAAAAATTCAAAGTGTTGAAACTTGTACAGAGCACTTAGCTTTTCCAGTAATGCCAGAAAACTCCTGCGCACACCAGGTCAGGGTAATATGGGTCAGAAATGAAAAAATGCAAATGAAAGCTCAGTTATAAACTATAGACATAATGTTTAAAACAAGTAAAAGTATAAACATAATGGCTAGAACTCCAAGCAGGCAAGAACCAGGTGAGAAATTAAGTGTGTATTTTGAACAACCATTTGAATAACTTCAGTATGGATGCGGTAGATTCTTGTTTGAAGTCGAAATAAAGGATGTCTGTCTTGTGAGAAGCTATGTTTCAGCACAGCAAGGAATGATGACCTTGACACGGAAATCTTTAAGTAACATTTTCTGCTCTTTGTTTGCTGGAGCTCAGACTTAAGGATAATACAGCTACCTTCCAGCCTTGCAGTCTTTGAATCTTCGCATATAGACATATGTATGCAGAGTGTATCTAAAGCTCCCCATCTAGTGGCAGTTGTAAAGAGCCGTGTCATGTTGCTTATTTGATCGAGGTTCAATAAGATTGTTACTGTGCACTGCACAGGCACTGCGTGTGCACATATAGATACAAAGCAGCACTACCAACACAAAGCCCATCTCAGCCCACTGTCCAACACTGCCTTTGCTGACTGCCTCCTCCTAGCTGGGATATGGGCAGCCACAGCCTTTTCCTGTTGCCAGTAATAATTACAGGGGGAAAAAAGCCTAAAGATTCATCAACTTCCTCATGACATCCTCACCCTACAAGTGCCTTTCCTTTGAGATAAGCAAGTTCTCTGAATCCTTGTTAAAGTGGATGTCCAAATCCTGGAGTCCGTGCAGGTGAGATGATGGGACACAGAGCAAAGTAGGGATGAGAGGACCACCAAAGATCCTAGCCAGCTCTGTGGGCTTGTGTCTCTAAAATCACCTTTACAAGGAGCAGAGAGCGCATGTGAGGGAAGAGGAAAAAGGGAGGAAGGCTACAGGGAAAGAAATAAACATTTCTCATCCAAAATCGTTTGCATGTTCACCTATAAACCAAACAAAACCTCTCTGCAGTTCCATTGTGGTCACTGAGCTGGTAAATGCTAGGTCTAGGGACATATCAGAGAGTGTAGGATTAACATTGCTCCTTCATCTGTGTTTCCAAAGTGCATTTTACATAGCTGGAGGTTAGCTCTGAATCAGTGACCAAAGTTAAGAGTGTCACCCACTCTCACTCTGGTGACAACACCCTGTGGGTGCCTGACAAGTGTAGGCACAAGTGTTACTCTTCACTCTTCCTCTCCAACAGAGTTCTCGCTGGATTCGGTGGGAGACAGCCCCAAATAAGGGGCAAAGGTGCCTGCAAAACCATTTGCAGACTCGCAGGCTTTTAGCCAATTTTTATGCAGCTGATTGTTGGCTGACTTGCAGATTTTCCAGCTTTGATTTTTTTTTCCCCTGCTCTGCAGCTGGTGGATTTATATGCTGGCCAGATGGTCCCAAGCTGGGTCTGGTTATCTTGCCTCTCTCTGCTTCCTCATTGTGCTGTTTCTCCAGAAGTCAAGTTTCTGTCTGCCAGTCTCTCTTTTCTAAACTCTGTTGACTTATGCTTTTTCACATAAAGATAATCTCATACCACCTTCACATGCCCCATCACTAGCTTGATGCATGACTGGCTGAGAAACAACAAGAGCAAAGAAAACACTTGTATCTGTCGAGGAGCATGACAGCACCCCATCTCTGACTCCACTCAGGGGCAGAGTGAGTAATAATTGACAACTCTACCAGAGGAGAACCACCCCCTTTCCCAATGCTATAGGTGAGATCCACCTACCTGAGATCATCTAAAAGTCTGGTGTCAAAATTTGACATAGTCAGTGGAGAGAGAATTAGGGACTTTGGAAGGCAACTCCGCTGGTGTGTCTTAGCTGCCTAACATAGGAGCTGAAGAACCTCCCTAAGGGGTTTCTCTATGTTGCTTCTGCCTTTGTATTTGTGTTTCTCTACATCAACCCTAAAGGGACACTGGCTTCCTTGATGCCTACTTTTGGGCAGAGGAATGCCATCCTACTGCAGGGACCTTGATCAAAATATTCAGAAAAGCTGTCTGGATGGCAGACAGGCAGATTTCTCAGCACAACTGGTTTTAGTGAGCTCTGCACTGTAAAATGAAAAATTTTATTCAACATTTTTTTTTTGGCATTTTGTTTCTGGAACTATATAGTAAGTATTTTGTCCTCTGTATAAAAACAATATTTTGCTGCAAAGATACAAGATATACACACCCATACGACTTAAGAATGATAAAGAACCAGTAGAACTTCAAGTATTATTTTTAAATGGAAGAAACATAAACATTGAAGGCAATGTCAATCCAATGTTGTTTGTTTTTTTCTGACCACAACACAAACAGTGAGCAAGAAACCAGATGATAAACATAACAAGAAAAGAAATCCATGCAGGTTATTTCAACATTAAACAGCTTGCCCCTTCTGCCCTCTCTCTCCCCAGAGGAAAATAACTACTCCTGAGGCAATAACACCTGGATATCCAGAAAAAGCATTACAAGTTACCTGTTACAGAACTGTGCAGAAGTGCATAAACAGGGCATGATTCAGTAGATGGAGGTGATTTTTTTTTTCTTGCCATCAGTCTCTCCTATCTTAAATGTTTGAGCTTTAGGATGATAGGTGGCTTGACATTTCCACTCTGATGACACATAAAAGAAGTGATGCTTCTGAGAGCTATCATTTCTTAGGGGCAGTGTCCCACCTTTCCTTGCACACACACGATCCTTCCCTTTGAGCTATGAACACATGTACAAGCAGCAGATAGCTGCTGGGATTCTTAGACAAAACGCATCCTGGTTGCCTTTTGACCTGCTTCTGCTCCCTTTAAACTCAACATAAAAATTCCCCTTAATTCTAATATGAGTGGGAACTAACTTGCTGACCTCCTCCATGTGCATCTCTTGGGTGGCCTTTTTTCTTTTTTGACTCTGAGGGGGTTCCCTCCTCATCTTCAGTGCTAAAACCTGTGGCAGCATCCTTCAGTTTTGACCTTCCAGTTTACAAGGAGTCACAATACAGCTTCTTTTACAATACACAAATTAAAAATCAAAAAGTTGGGAGAAAAGAAAAGANCACAAATTAAAAATCAAAAAGGTGAGAGAAAAGAAAAGAACAGGAGGGGAACGGAAGAACATAGATGGTCTTTCACTCCCGTTGAGTGTCTATTGCTCAGTTTTTCTCCATTTTTTCCACTGCTGTTTTTTATTTTACTTTCTTAGTTAGTCAAGAGAATTTCATATGTATATTGTTCATTTACAAGTTTCTTACCCTCAAAATATGAGATTTTAATTTCTACCTATAAATTAGTCGGTTTTTTACTTTCAAACAAAGTAAAAAGGGAAGTGACAAGAGCATTTGTGTTCTTATTGTATCTATTAGAAACCAGCAAGGAGGAAAGAAAATTGCCTGGAAACCTAAAGGGGAAGAGAAGAGGTATAACCATGACTAATTA
>VYZW01011892.1:52362-88705 GCA_013401315.1 Balaeniceps rex
CGTGTTGCTTTAAGAAAACACAAAAAAAAAAAAAACAACAACAAAAAGAGAACAATGGCTTAAAACATGGGAATAGGAAATTTTACTGTTTCCCTCTCTGCCATGATTCAGCAAATGACTTCATAGCTTTTACTCTAACCTCTTCTGTAACCTAGTCAAAGTTAGATGACAATTAAGAGTGGAACAACACATCCAGTGGTTCATCCAGGATTTGGGTACACCAAAAAAAANCAGTCACTTCCAAGGATCTGAATCTTTTCCTGTGCCAACCTTCCTCTGAAAGGTGGGAGCAGGCTCTGAGTGGGATGACAGAAAGAGAAGGAACATAATGAAGTATCCTTGAAATGCTTACAAGCATTGCCCCTGCAAGCAATTTCCCAGGTGACTCCAGCAAATTATATGTTATAAACAATTACTTTTATTACAGTAACATACAAAGGCTCTAAGCAAAGTTGAGAGGCTGATGGCACAAAATACTGGTAAAAACAACAGAGCAAAATCTGGTTTTGACCCCAAGAGCTATGGTCTTGCTGGGAAAGGGAGTGAGCTCTCTAATTCAAGGAAACAGTTGGCTTTTAACCATTCTGCATAAAAAGTGGCTGGGAATTGTTTTCTGGAGAAGAAAAGATTTGGGTTATGGTCCAAATCCTGAAGTAAGAAGAACAGAGCAGCATCTTTAGGAGGAAAGACTTATCCAAATCTTGCTGTATTATCGTAAATTCATTAATGAAACTAATGCCTCATACTCACTCTTAGCAAGCCTTGACTTTCTTTCTCTGAGTCTGATAGTCTCCAAGCCACTCGTATTACCTTATCTCAGCTGTCATTATTCAGGACAACACTCCTCATATTTCATCTTCTAAATAACAGCCTTGTGTTTGATGCTGTTGATTATATTATATTGTAATGCTCTGTTTGTGCCTTTGATTGTAAAATCACATCTGTGTCATCTTCTTGTGTTTAGAATGGAGAAAAGCAGTTGTAAAAGTAAGTGCAGGAATAGAATCATGCAGTTCAATGAACAAACAAATTAATGAAAGCACCTTTACAAGAAAAAAAGAATAACTTTGTTAGTCCCCATAAATAAGTATCAGGCATCATTAGGAACATTAATACAAAAATGTATGCAACCTGAAAATATGTGTACATTTGGGATGGATCAAAACTGTGAATAAGTAGAACATTCCTATCCACTGGGATTTAAATCTCTTCCTCTCCCATTTACTCAATAGTTAAAGAATTCATTTAGTATGTAAACCTGGGTTTGGATTGCTCCTTCATCCAAGAAGGCCAGAGTCCTTGGATCTTGCTACGTGAATGCCCTGCTGTCTTGTATTCCAGGTTGAGCTATTTCCTACTTTCTCCTGTGAAAATTGCTGAGTCTTGGCTCAAGTACTTTATTCACCAGCTTGCAGGAAAAAAAAAAGAAAAAAAAAAACACTCTACGTGCATGAATGAACCTATAACCTGCTGCGCAAACCACCAAAGAAATAAATAGGGTTTCAAGCTCTGTTTCCAAGAAAGCATTCTTGTTTATGCAAACAGTACCTGCCCCAATGTGTCTGTCATGTAATGTGTAAGGCACTGTTCTGATGGGATGCTCAGATTTAAACCTATCAGACAGCAAAAGTATTTCTATTCAGACATCCCGCAGCCTGGGTGAGTGTCCTCACCATTGATCAAGGAGGGTGGTGATAGCTACCTCTGTGCTGCTTTTGTAGATTAGGCTTTGAATTGCTTTGCCTTTATTAAAAACAAAATGAAACCATTTTGTCTGTACCAAACAAACAAAGCTTTCTTCTCCCCTTTTTTCTTTTTTTGCATTCTGTTTAACAACAAAAACTGTTTTCTTTTCAGCATTATCTAAATCAGTTAGCTCTCTTGATTTGGGTTCTGAAACAAAACCCAATTATTCACTCAGACTTTATTCATACTGGATCAAACCTCCAGCCTGTAGTGGAGCTGGTGCACAATGCCACCCCTGCAGAACAGGGATCTGCTCTGGGAATTCTGGAATAGAGGCAGACTTTCTCCCACCATCCGACCCATCTATTTAGATATTCCATCATTGTTTGCTATTTATAACTAAGCAGCTTTCCATTGCATGATAAAGACCAGAATGAAAAACACTTCACAATGCTGATGGAAAACTATTTGAAGCAGGAGCCACGTGGGCTCTCAACATCAGAACAAAGGAGGATTTGAAGTGTTTACTAATGCTTGTGGACCTTTTTATAGGGCCAATTTCGTTCACTGACTAGAAAAAAATACAACAGATGAAGACTGTTAATATAGGTTAAATTCTCAGACAGCATTTTGCAGTACAGTTTGGTGAAATCTTGCCGTTCTGCCTGGTAGACATGAATTTCTTCAAAAACGGGACAGGAAAAGCTGACCTCACTGTAGTAAGCAGAATAAACCAGTTATACTTAGTCTCGTTGGTGTTTATAAGAGGTTTTAGCTGGCTTCCTTCCTGACTGGCTATAATTGGCAGAAACAATTTCCTTCTTTGAGAGCAGCTGTCACTGGTGTAGTTTCTTTTAGGGCCAGGAATGGAATAAAGCATTTCTCCTCTCGAAACATCCTCCTTCGTGTGGAGGCCTATAAACAAAGTGTAATGATAACCAGACATTCATCAAATTGTGGAAGGGCGATTAGTGGGCTGCCACAAGAATTAGTGTTAAGCCTAGGTATAATTAACATCTTTAGTCTCTTCCACAATCTAATAAAATCTAGCTGCTGGAAAAACTTTTTTAATATTCATGCAATTTTCTCATTTCCTTGACTTATTTGCATAGTGTCAAGGTAAAGATTGTTAGACCACCTTTAGCAATTCTTCTTTTTTACTGTGGATTTTTCCACTGCTTGCAAATGACTGACTTAGTAGACACATCTGTCCATACTAGAAAGCAAACCACAGTAGGTTAGAAGAAACATGACAGTGAAAGAAGATGTTGCTATTTAGCATAATCCAGAACCTGTAAGTCCAGAGAGACCACAGTGTGTGAGCCTGACTTTTACAGAACTGAACCAAAGGGATTTTTCTGAATTAGGAACAGAGAATGTAGAACCAGGTGAGATATGTTGAGCTGAGGAGTCTATCTTGCTTTTGTGGACAATTGGAGCAAATATCTTCATTTAAAATCTATCAGGTTCTATTTCTAAGCCAACAACCTTGTCTCTCCTCACCATTTCTTCTGGAAATCTGTTCCAGGACCCCATAGCTCTGTCATTAAGAAAATTTCCAACTCAACACTTATTCGTGTCCAATTTATGACTATACATTTGAAGACTGACTGTAAGTTTCTGAATTAGGAAAGAGAGCTTATTGTGAGAGCTTCCTTAGAGGTCAGGCTCTACTTGCATTTCAGACTGTCAAAAGCTTGGGGCCAAGCCACAAAAACTTACATTGCATTTTTCACAGGTCTGATTTTGCTAACTTTGCTGTATTCCCATACTCCCATAGCTGAAAGTGGGAAAAGCTATCATCTCGCTTATTAAAGTATTCCAAAATTTTGTATAAGAAACCTTAAAATACGTGTTTGGTCAATGAGAACAACATAGCATTGGTTTGTGCAATTTCATACAGAACTAAACCTGCAATTAAAATTTAACGTTAGGAGGTAAAAGTTTTAGACCATCTAAATGAAAGAGCGCACAAAAGCAGTGGTGCAGCTTGTGTTGATGACAAATTAAGATTTCGTAGTTTAATTAAGTATTAAATAGTCCATCAGCTTAATGAAATATAAAATCAGGTTAATGAATTAATAAGGATAACAAATAAGCAAATACATATAAATATATATATCCATAAAAAAAAAGTGATAATTAAATGCATACCATTATAACAAAAACATTTTGAAGAACATTTGGGGTTTTGGGAACTGTTACACCCCGTCCCAACAATGATTGTTGTTGTTTGAACTAAAAAGCCCTATATGCGTCATTCATGATGTCTTTACCAATGTTTGGCCCAAATACAGGTATTTTTACGTAACTGGCAACTGTCTATTTAGTGGTCTCGCTAAAAACAGAACCTACATAAAATGTGTACAAGTGCAGTGCCACCTCTAATGTATCATGAAGAGGTAAACATCTTAAGTCCAACACATGATTTGCAAGGCTTAACTTGGACCTCAAATGTTTGTAGATATGGACATAGTTTACAATTGAGGAACAGTATTTACCAATGGTTAAGAGCAAGGAAATGACCAGAGAAACAAATGGGAAGAATTTTGGTTAATTATCCATGATGAATGACAAGAAGAGCCAAAAAGAACATTCCAGTGCAGAGCAAAGCCAATGTAGGAATAACCAGGAAGTTGTGGTTATTAATTGTAAAAAAAAATGAAAGTGCTTAGATTGGAAGAATGCTAGAACAACCACATTTTACTTCATTTTTTGTCACAGAAGATGGCATTTATTTTTTGTTATTCATATAAAGGGTTAAAAAAAATAATTCCTGAAATGCATTAATTCTTTGTACTGGAATGAGTTTAGAAGCTGAGGAGGATGGTTGATGGTAAGTTTTTATTAAGATATTTATGAGGTTGGAAATAATAGCACAAAGGATTTTTTTAAGATACCAGTAAGGTCACTATGCCCTAACTATGCTGAAAATATGGAAATTATGTTTGACGGATAGAAGAGGATATCCAAATATATTCCGATATGTATGTAATGAATATGTAATTAATATCAGTTGGGGCATTAAAAGACCTATCTAAAGACACTTTGGAGCTTTTCTCAGGATGATACCTTTGAAATCTGTTGATTGTCTTGCTTTGCCAGGCCAATAAAGGTGTGAGTATAAGAACGTTAACAAATTACAACCAAGATTTTGTTTTGTAAGGGTGTCTTTTTTATATTAGTGCTAAAGAATTTTAACTCTTAATCTCTGCTTACATAAGCAGAGTTTGTAATGATTTTTGTAAGCCTGGGCAGGGTTGACTCTAGCAAAAATATTGAGTGGTAATTAAGTTTTATCTAATCCCAAACAAATCCGATGGTTACATCATTTTATGTCAGCACTGTTCCCTTGATGTTCATCATGGTTTTAACTCCTGAAGTATTTAGAGAGAGAAACTACATTCCTCATTTTGCTATAATAAACAAGTCAAATGAAGCCTCAATTCCTTATGGACAGTAACATTTTTGTGAGATTCCACTGATCATTTCAGTAGCCCTTATCTCTTCTTCCATTTATCTTGAATATGGTTAACTGCAATTAAAACAGTAATGGCCGCAACACCTTGTAAAATAACATTAGCCCTTTACAAAGAACATTTTGTGCAAGATACTCAAGGGTGCATTTGTCTTTTTCATAGCCATAGCATAGCTCTGACTGATGGGATGCAGCTCCAGAATTGGACCCCAAAATTTAAGTGTCTGTATGTGTGTCTATATTATAGTCAAGAGCACCTAGACAGCTGTTCTTCTTGTCCTTAAATGAGCCTCTGAAGACTCCATTCTCTGTAACGACTTGATCTTTGTTGACTGTGTTGGGACCTCAGCAATCCAGCTCACATTGAGGCACATACATTGTGGATACTTAGATTTAGGTGTCTGAATCCACACCCCCATTTTACACTACATAACTGGCTAATACATCAAGGTTTTTTCTTTCATAGATTCATAGAATTGTACAAATTAGAGAATAATTCAGGCTGGAAGGCACCTTGGGATATCTTTTGTCCAGCTTTCTGTTCAAAGTAGGGTCTGCTTTGTATTGTTTGAGCTATTAGAGCAATCCAGGCTGTCCAGGGCTTTATCCAGCCAGATTTTCTTCATTTCTAATTTATGAGCTTCATTTTACACCAGAAATTCTTGCTAATAGTACTGAAACAGTGACCTTCACTTTTGTACTGTCAAACCCCGTTCCATTTCTCTTTCTCCATTTCTATCTCCTTGTATTCATTCTGGAAGGCATCCCAGTCTTTCCCTCTGTTGTGCATGCCCAGCTTCCATTTTTCTTTGAACTAAAATGTAATTTTTAAAATAAAAATACTACCTTCACCTCCAAAAGTCCAATGATGAATTCACCACAAGCCTTGGTAAGTTGCTCGTTACTTTCTTAAATTTGCTGAGTTTTAACTTCCAACCCTCTACCTTACCATTTCTTCAACTGATGGACAGAGGAGCGTTCAAGAAGCAACTTCCCATTCTCTTTTTGAAGACGTGTGTGAATATAGTATATTATGTTATGTTTTGCAAACAGAAATTCAGTTCACCATTATATCGCCACTCATTGGGAAGCAGCTTCATCAGGTAGGAGAGGAGGGCAAGGCATGTCCATCGGGCTATAGCTGAAGAGTGGTAACTCAGCAAGGCATTTCTGGAGCTCTCATTTACAGTTCAATGAACTTCTCTAGTGAAGACAAATCCCTGGAACACAGATGTCACTGCTGTGTGTATCACTGCCAAAAATGTCAACAACGGGTAAGCATCCCGTTGTTGGTACAAAAAGTACCAGGATGATGAATGGTCTGAAGAGAAAGATTCGTAGGACAAGTCAGAAGGACTAAATGCAGATGTATAGTTTGGCTAAGTGACATCTAAGAGAGGCTGATCGATGGCTTCATGTGGCTTCTTCCAGTTGTATGGGTTGAACAGCCTTTCTGTGCCAGGCTTGGACCAAAATAGCCTTTAATATAATGACATTTCTGCTTCTCTGGAAAATGTTTACATATGTGAGAATAAAGTATGTATGTGGGTAGTGATTGGGAGAAGTACAAGAATGACTACATTTTCCTGTTGCTGCTGTTGCTTACAGCCTGCTTTAAATCTCTGCCGGGGCCCTGATGGGCTTGTCTGTCCCTGCCTACGCCCCCAGGGCTCCCCCACCCTGCCCACAGCCCAGGACCCCATGTCAGCCCCCCAGGGCTGTCAGCCTCTGCTCCAGCGACACTGCAGCAGGGCCAGTCTCCAGCTCCCCACAGCCCTGCCCTGCCCAGCCATGGGCCCTGCCAAGCCAGGCCCACCTGTGGGCCCATGTCCCAGACTATCTTTGGCCTGCCCTCATCCCCAGGGAGGTGCCTGATGCCCCACGGGCTGCCCTGCTCCTGGCTGGGGTGGTGGGACAGGACAGGCTGCCAGGCCCTGCCCTGATGGGGAAGCCCTCATGGCACCTGGCCCCAGGGAGCCACCAGCCACCACTGCACCCTGACAATCATACTTCAACTCCAAGTAGTTAATATGACAGCCTTCTTCAAGGTCCTCTTTCACTAACATGTATAAATATCTTTTTAAGACTGGAACTTCTTCTAACTTCTTAAAATCATGCCAAATTACCTTCTATATTGCAAGTTTTTTAGTATAATAAACGGCTAAAGCTTTGAAAGTAACAGCCAAAATAATGCGAATAGCCTAATGGAATAAGATAACAGGCTTGTTATCCCATATACTCATTTGAATTTTATGTATCATACTAATTGTTATCAACAATAGTTATGCTGTATTTTGCTGGTGTAATCATCTCAATTTGGCTGTTTCAGCTTTCAGGCTGTCACAATAATTTAACAGAGCAATACCTTGCTTATTTATTCTTAACTGAGCTGTGATTCCCTTCAAAACTTTTCTCATGCACTTTTCTTTTTTCATTTTTTTTTTTTTTTTTTACTAATTCTGCTGGAATCTGCCCTCCCAGGTTGGGTGAGGGGGCACTAAGCCATACCTAGTTGACAATACTACACAGCAGTGGTGCAGTCACAAGTCCCAAATGGCATGTGGACATGATGTCTTCTTCTTACATGGTGTTGCATATTCACCCCAGGGGATTCACTCCACAGTAGAGTCATTGCAAGGCATACCCTCCAAGGAGATCCTATGTAGGTCCCGTCAGTTTGAAGATTTTGTCACACACAGTCCTTGAAATGGTTCTTCCATGACAAGGAAAATCTCGTCTCTTTGGAATAAACTGTAATCAACTGCACAGCAGGGCTTAGCCACCCAGTCACTGATCTGTATTTTGACACTTCAGATAAATATGACAAGGTGTTTTGCCTTCCATCTGAAGCATCTCATTTCTCATCTAATAAGCAATTTGCTGCCAAATTTTTAGCTAGGGCTCCATCAGAAAACATTCTCCTTTGTCAGCAAATCATGCAACATCTGCCTAGTAATATACTTTCCTCTGCTCCCTGATCCAGATCAACAAATGAAACAAATTTTTAAAAAATCATCAATTTCCTGCCTACTCAGAAAAAAATACAAACCCTTCTTCAGTCCTGTACTGCCTGACTCCCAGATGCATCAATCCTTCCACAATCCCTCTTGTGTATGGAGGTGAGCAGAGCTGCCCCGAGTAGTGGGTGGCCTGGGAGGAGACTTTCTTTGTTAGAAGAGCAAAGAGCATTAAATTTGGCTCTGGCTGCCGCAAGGGGCTGGAAAGCCCAGTGGGTGAGCCAGCCCCATACAGCACAGGGATTGCAAAGAGGACAGCATTGCGCAGTGAGGGCATCCACCATTCCCAGCGGACAGGAGCCTGTCCAACTGCACTGCTCTTCCCTGTGACCCCAAGAGCCAGACATGTCTCCATTTGTATGATCAGTATGGGTCATATCATGGGGAAAAAAGACGCCAAACCGCAATTGCCCTCTTGTATGCGCTTGAAGCAGCTGGACTAGCAGGGGGATTCAGAGATTCTGCAATAGTCTCATTTTTTCTCCCTAAAAACATGCTGTTGGGAACATAACTACGGAAATTCCCGCACATGAGTTCTTGTTGGTATGTATGGAGATCACAGTGTATCCACAGATGGATTTATACACATTAAGAAGACTTGTAGCAGCTTCTAAAAATATAATCCTTTCCTGTCTATGACTGTGAGACCTCAGAGAGGAACAGACCACCTGGGCTATTGGGCCACCCTGCTATAAGAGGCAGCTATATCTTTACACTGCGCTATACACAAAGCTGGCCAATGATTCATGTGAGAGAGAAGTTCTACCCAGAGGATTAATCAGAAACCTCACATCCTAAGCTCTGCTGATTTATCTTGCATGAGAAGTGTGGGTGTTTGGAAGAATCCTTTGGTCCTTTCTTGTCTCTGCCTGCAGAAACAGAGCGCAGCTGTGCATCCATCTTAATTACAGCATTTGCCTTGCAGTGGTTTGCATTTCCAAAGCTGTCTTCCCAAGACAAAGGTGATAGTCTTCTCTTTTTTCTTCTAATCAAGAGCTGAGTCACTCCATTACAAAGCCCATAGCCTAGATATGTTACTAATGCAGTCGCCCAAGTCCCTGCAGGTTCACCAAAACAGTGCAGCTCCAGCTCTGAGAAAACAGCTGTGACTGTTGCATGCCTCTGTTTAAATTAACTTTAAAATCTTGAAGATAACACTGAAAGAAGTGAAACTTGTTTCCTTTCTTCCTGCTTTCCTTGTTGTTGCTTTAATATCCAATATTACCTGTCTGTGACTTCAGCGAGGTTTTATTCATCCTAGGAATTGGGCTGCTGGAGTCATATTCAGGCAGCTTTCTTATACCTGCCTACTTTAGATATTGCAGCCTCTTTTATCCTCTTGGGGTGGTCCTTGAAAACAGGCAGACATTGCTCCCTTGTTTCAGATGCCACAATATTTGTTATGCATCATTTACATGTGCAGATAGGTAGGTCCAGTCCAGATCCTCAGAAATATGCAGGTGATTAGTGAGAATTGCATTTCCACACACCTTCAAAAAACTGAATTTCCATCCCTGAAAAGTAGTATTTGCAAGCAAATTCAACATTGCAAAAGTGTTACCATTAAGTCAATGATATTCAGTAAAAGCAAAGGCATTGACTTCAGTGGAAACAGGGTAGAGCCAGAAAACGCCCATTTGAAAATTGAACCCCAAACACATACACAGTTAATGTTCACTCAGCCAGAGAATCCTGCCTTCTAGCTTTGCCTGGAAAATAGACTGAGATAGAGAATAATATCTGAATTTCTTTTTATTGCATCAATGATTTTCATTTGGGTATTTCTTCTCCCTAGCATCAATCCCAAACACTACTTAAAAGCAATCTACTCCTTGTCCTGATTTCAGAAAAAGCTGTTTTACTACTGTTTATATAACAGTGAAATCAAGTTTATATCCCAACGCTATCAGTGTTTCTTTTATATCACACACATACGTAGAACAAACTTCCCGGTGAACTACCATTTCTAAAAGGTTCATTACAGAAATTTCAGTCTCGAGTATTACTTCTCCTCACAATCACCGAGTCCATTCCACTTGGGTAGCATTAATCTGCTACACAGACGGAGGCAAGATGTTTCCATTATTCACTAAGATAACTAGTTCTTCAATTTCTGCTGACAAGGTTGTTTTCCAACTACTCCGACCCAAAAATCTGGCAAGAGTTTATTAGGAACATAAAGATACAACACTCAGGATTAGTCACTGCATCTATATGAAATGTTAAGTCTTTTTATTTCTGTTCTTATAGACCTGGAAATATGGTAGATGGAGAAACTGCAGCTTCTATATTTTATACTTGATATAACAAAGCAGTAAGGTCTTAAGTTGTGTAGGATCAGTTTTCTCCTGCAGGTTGCATGTTCACAAACTAAGAAAGACCAACCAGTTTTTTGCCTAGGGGATACGTGCTTTGTACCAAATTTTCAGGCAGTTTTAAGATAGTCTCTATAATTAGTGGTCTAATTTTGTCGTGCACAAATGACTTTACCCACCCAAGTAGGAACACAAAACTCATATTTGTGAACTCAAATTGGCTGAATGTGTGTCCTCAAATGAATGTACTGTGAGTCTGCTGCATACATAACATTAAGTATGGCAGGCTCTGAAACTACAGTCAACAAACTAATATGAAACACTGCAAAATTATTTTGGTGCAAAATAGGTGAGGCTAGGAAACAGGCCAGAATGAAAACTTTGACTTTCCTAAACTGGCTCCTGTCCAGATCCCCCAAACATGAGCAAATTCTCCCAAGAGACTTGGGAGCACTCAGAAGATTTTGCAATGTCGATGTGTTGCCCTATAAGGTTGTTAACGTTTGGTATCATGATCTCATCATTGCCTCAGCCTAACAGGATCTAGGACTGTCACTGGACCTCGTCCTTCAGGATCACCTTGAGGCCATGCATGAAGGAGGTCTATAAACCCTTGTGAACCAGGGACTCTATAAAACACCAGACAGAATAGACTACTGATAATTCCATTCACAATCCCAAAATATACTTACACTACACGTGTTCTGCACTGGCATTTATAGTCTTGGTTTTCATACCATGTCTGTTTCTGTGTTTTATAAGCTGCCTACCAGTACAGCTCAAATGCTGTGCTCTTAGCCTCATCATTCTTTAACAATTGTCCATTCCTGTTTCAAAGCTTCTCTCTTCTGTTGAATTATACAAATACCACTAAAGGAATTAATAGTGGCAAAAGCACTAGTTAGTGCAGACAGTGGTCCAAATCTTCAGGAAAAGCTATGAAAAATCATTCTGGCAAATAATGTGTGAACCACCATGGCTTGATTCTATATATGTTTCTTGCAATATTCCATAGGGAAGCATAGTGCAGTAGGAACAATTAATCTTATTCACCTACCAAATGTGTGGGGGTTATACACCCTTCTGAGTAAATAGCTTGATTTTATTCTTGTCTGCACCCTTTAGTGCTATCTTCTCTATATAAGTAGAAATTGTAATAATAGCAATTATTATTATAACTAATAGAGCATTTCTTAAATTGAGGCTATTTTGAGTTATAAGAACACAAAAAGCTTGAAACAGGTGGAAAGATTTTCTTTAAAAATCACAAAATACAAGCCAAATGAATCTTTTTTTTAAGTTTTCTTTTGAGCTAAAAACATTGTCAAGTTTCACCCCAGAGCAAATTTCTATGGATGAGTTATAAATCTCTAAATAATAAGGTTTTTAATGAAAACAAGGCTAACTCAGTATGAACTGTAGCAGAGCAAATTGTGTCACTATAACTGTAACTTAATGGAAAACTACAGAATATTGAAAATGTTTTCTGATTATTGCTTAATTTGTCAAAATCATATCATTTACAGCACACTCTAAATGAGGCAAAAGCATATTCAAGGATGTGACAGAGATAATTATAAAAAGCACCAAGCAGCCAACTAATGAGTAGGTAGAAGAGTAAGTCACATGAGAGGAGAGAGTATTATTAGGCTCAGTGTAAATCTGGGATTTCAACGGTTATACCAGCTATACATATGGGAGATGGTGGGAAGAATTGAGGACAGGGGGTGGCTAGGTGGAGGGAGGGTTACAGAACATGAGTGGAAATGGCTTTGTGACCGGTGAGTTAGTAACATCATCTGTAATGTTTTCTTCCTGGGGTATGATACAACTGCTGTATATGTAGGCATTTTTAAGTGGAAGCTTGAGATGCAATTAAGCAAATGAACAGCTAAAACCAAAGGGTCCCAAAATAAAGGAAACGTTAGCAAATTATCTCTGAAGTAAATAGCACTCATCATTTGTGCAGCATTTTACATTTTCAAGGCATTGTACAAACATTGATTAATGAAGGGCTTTTTTTTTGTTCTCCCTGGAGTTCAGAGGAATTAAGGCATCTACAAATGAGCAGGAACAGCCCCAAAATGAAGTAGTGCATCAACCAAAGATAACAGAGGAGGGGATACCAAGCAATAGCTGACTACTAGGTAGACACATGGAAGATACAAACCTAAAACAGCCATTAATGGTGCAGTGCGGAGCTGCTACAGAGCTAGCTGGTCCGTTACCATTGTGCACCTGAGCCGAGAAGTCCTCCCTCTCAGCCAGGCACAGCACCGTGCTGGGACCAGCTATTGCTCCATTAGCCCTGCCTCTGTGCCTCTGCGCCTCTGAGCCTCTGTGCCTCTGTGCCGCACTTCATTGCACATGAAAGGTGTGCTTGAAGCATCACAGAGTGATCCACTGAGAGGATTACAGACCAAGAGTTGCATCCAACAGGAGCTCACACCGACTGCAGGGAGAGCCCATAACCACCACGCTGACAGCATTGCTCTTTTCTCTCTTGAAACTCACCCACCATCCAGGCAAGAATGGCACACTTGTGGAATGGAAAACGCTCTAAAGCCTAACGCTTATGGAGTTCACTTGCTAAGGGAACAGCCAGGTTCCTGGGCATTGATTTTATGTTGCAAACTCTTACAATAACAATACATAAACTATTGTGGGAACAGGGGAAGAAACACTTGCCAGTGAATGCCCTTATCATAAGATGATTTTGCAAGGGCTCCCTCCAGTCTCACAAATCTTTCAGTTTCAGCTGTAAAATGATCTGGTTTTCATCCTTCTCCTCTTTCCCTCCCAACCAGAAACCTCCCAGAGTACCCTGGATTGTGGAAGAAGAAAGTACAACCCCTTTTCAGCTGAGGACACCAGAAACTCGGTTATACCACCTCAGCCAGTATTCCAGCCACCAACTATTTTACAGAAGGTGGGTGTCTCCTTCTCTTTCTTCTGAACAAAAACAGCTTTGGTGGCTCACCATCCTGTGAGATCAATAAATGAAAATGTAGCAGTGGTTTCTCTGCTTCAAAGTGAGACCAGTCCCCCAGTGTGGATTAGGTGTGGTGAGAACAAACCAACCAAACCTGACTGCTCAGGGTTTTAGGCCTAGGCAGGCTTTGTGGATCCTACAGGGACTTCAGACTAATCTGAGAAGGTAGCAGTTCTGAAAATGGACACTAGCAGGACTGTCAAGGTCAGGCAAAAGTGCAAGCATTTGAGTATTCACTTCTACTGAGGGGCTAGGCACATTACTTGTGCCTCAGTTCCACCTATGTAGCATTTGAAGTGCCTGAGTGTCTTTTTGGATCTGGCCATGAGTGTTAGAGATGACATTAAAAGCACATAAGCGGAGCACTACACGTTCTGGATGGTCAAACTTTGAGTCCTCAGTAGCAAATATCTTCTGAGCCTTGAAGGCTGGATCACAGAAAGAGATGTTGAAAGCGTACAAGTCATTTTGTGACTGTGTAGCGGCTGCTGGTGCAAAGCATACATTTTCAAGTGTTTCCAGGACTACAGAAGCCTTGCAGCTGGTTCTGAGTCATTCTGAGCACCAGTAAAGGTGATGAACGTTATAGGAAATGATCTCCAGTTACTTCAAAATATTATTTTGGAATGGAAACTTCTGTGAGCTATTTGCTCCAGGAGGTATTTTGTGGTTATTAGGCTCATTTCTGTTCTGTTTTTACAGAAATGCACTGCCTACTCCTGCCCAGGACTTTGCAGTGATAGGCACAGCTGCATCCCATGAAGACTATCCAAAGCATCATTTAAAGAAAGCCAGTAAACAAACCAACAAATTATAGCTCACCCAGCAGATGTGGAAGATGGTGTCTCATGCTGGCACACAGTGGGGTTCTTTACTCCCTATGCCACTGAAGTGAGTATTCACCAAAGCTCTCACAAATCAGAGACTACACCACCTAAGAGGACCAGCCCCAATTATTATGAATCGAGCCAGCAGATCCGTTTAGCAGCATCACCACCATTCTGCTGGCTGCTGTCAGTTTTCCTCTCTGTCTCCATGCTTCCAGGACGATGGTCTATTCCTTCCTGATGTAATTTGTCATCTCAGCTGTTCAGCCAAGGGACAGTATAACACAGACGCATGAGGTCTTACTGGAAATGGGGATTGCTCTCAGGTCTAGGACCTAAGACAAGGGCCAGCTGCTGGGACTACCTGCTAATAGTAAATGCAGTGAAGATATAAAACACCAATCATGCAAATTTTCAGAGAAAATTTTCCCAACATTGACTTCTATTCTATTGCAGTCTAATATCTCAAGGGAAGTGGTAGAGGCTTCCTGACTTTAGGCATTTAAGCCTCAGCTGCTGAATAAAACTTAACAAAATAGACTGCAGTGAGCAGATTTTCTTTGGCAAGAAGACAGCCTCATCATAAGGGCTTGCCCTCTCCTGTGCCTATGATTTCTGACAGATTACAGTTGGCCAAGTAATTAAGGTAAAGAAAGCTTAAATAGGAATGTGAAACTGTGAGAAAGGAGAATGATTATAAACAGCGCAGACTATATTAAGGGTGAAAAGAAAAAAAATGCCTCAGGAGGATTCAAGTGTTAAATAGTAGCTAAATAGCAAAGAGAGTGAGCAAACACAGTCTAATGCCTCTTTTTTTTTTTTTTTCTTTTTCTTTTTCTTTGTAATCCAGATTTAACAGCAATTTTCGAATGTCTGATGCCCTGGTGTGTGAAAATTGGATGCATTTTCATGAGATTAATTTCCTCAACAGGAATGGGGTCAGGTGAGGGAGTTTTGTAACTTCTTACTGCCAGACAGCCACTAGGACATTGGTGGAGGTCTTTATGAAGGTTTTACGCCTTGCTCTTCCCTTCGCTGAGAGGGAATGCTTGCAGGAGAGAATGGTTGTGCTATCTGGCTCAACCTGAGCAGCACTGTGAGTATCGCTGTTTACTTGGAGGGCGTAGATGTGGCACGAAACAACCTTTTTAGTATCTGGTATCAACAGAGAAAGATAGTCTTAGAAGAAAGAAACAGAGAAGACTTGTCTGAAAGTGAGGCGTAGATTTAACAGAGGGCACCTTATACGCCCCTACGGCGTGGTAGCCCAAAAAAAGATGGATTTCATCGGAAAGCAGTTTATGACCACAGCTGATTTACAAGGTGAGTCACTGAAGCACACACTCTAAAAGAAGGCAGTGCCCAGTAAAAATTGACTACATGTGGCAAACCACACGCCAGCCCTGCCTCAAATTCATCCGTGCTGGCCATGCTCCTGTGTCCAGCCTATGTACCAAATCTACCCCAGAGTGAGCCAATGCTCCTCTCAGGCTTGGCAATGCCTTTGACAAGATTTTAGCTTAGATTCAGCTAATATATATCAAGCTATTTGGACTCTGTGCCTTTGTCAGTTGAAGAGACCAGCTGAGAATCTGTGTTTAAATATAATTTAGCCTGTCAAGCAAGAGTGCTCCTCTGTTCGGGGTGTTTAAATGGGAATCGAGGCGCTTGTCATGAAACAGCAAGGTCAAAGACACTCCCCCACCACTGTTCGAGTCCTGCTTCCTGCTCCAGGCCCCAGGGCGACACGAGAGGAGCCTCAGAGGAGAAGGCAGCAGCTGGGAGAGCCGAGGAAGCCCTGCTGCAGGGGCGGGAGCAGGCAGATGCCAGCTCCTGGGGCTTGCATTTCCTGAGGCCAACATCCCTTCTTGTTTTTCCTCTGCTACTACCCACCACCAGCGAGCCAGTCTGCCCATGCATGTACGTAGCTCCAAAATCAGCCGCCTCCAGAGGTTTTCCCCATACTGAGCTCCCAGGTCTGCCCCGGGGAGGCTGCCACTGGGAAGGGAGACCAACCCCCTTGCAGGCACGGGGGTGGGAGCAGTGCCAGGGCACCCACCACCTTTGTACATCCTGCTCTGTACGCAGCCAGCTCACAGCAACTTAGCTATGCTAACCTTAAAAAAATCATTCCAAGAAAAACACCTCCTTAAATAGCGGTGATTTGGGTGATTTTAAAATGCCACTGCGCTGCTGCACAGATCTGCTCTCTGTGGCTGAAGTTTTCAGTACTGTCATTCACTTTCCATTAGTACTGAATCTTGTGGCTCCAGCTCCGTGTATTACTTTGAAAACTTGCCCGTATGTATCTTCCAAGACCTATCAGCTCGGTTTACTGACACAATCAAATGTTTACTGCTTTCAGCGCTGCAGAGCCAATATAGCTGAACAGCAAGCTATATCTATTTCCTGCAGCATCATCAAAATTGCCAGCTAAATTTTGATTTCTGGTGCCTTATTATTGCAATGAAGATGTACAGAGGAAAAAAAGTTTTCATTTCCAGATACACATCTGATTCTTGAAACTGTCATTGAAACAAAAATACCCACCCCCAGCACGCCAAAAAAGGAACATATTTTTCCGGAACAGTAAATGAACATCTAAATGCAGGAATAAATTAGGTAAGGAAGAACCAATAGGTCATTTTTTACTTTAACTCCATGTGGAACTGAATTCTCAAAAACAACTGTCAGTATTGTGAGCACAAATTTTGGCACCCATGATTGGAAGCAGTTAATAACTGAACATCCTGACGTAACCCATACTTCATCTCTTTAGGCATCCTCTATATATTTAATTGAAAGTACAAATAAACATGACTACAACTGTTCTTTGCAAAAGCCAGGCACCCCCACAATGGGTGTAAGCAATGTGGGACAGCCTAGAGAATATCTGGTTAAAAAAGACCTGGTTAAAACAAACAAACAAACAAAACAAATCAGGTTTTCAAAACCAATGCATGCAATACAAGGACCTTAGGAACTAAAGCCTGAAGCATCTGACTTGCATGTCCCAGTTTCTGACATGGCATCTAGGACCAGAGTTTGGTGTTTTGGGACTCATCGAACTGTGAGCTGCCAAAGTGAGTTCACTGTTCACTGAGGATGAGAGCTAAAAGCCTGGGACTTGAGTGTATCTTCTTTTTTTAAAGGCTTTTCAGCAGGGTGGTTGTCTCCAACCCCTTGCCTGGTGGTTAGGACTCTTCTTGAGGAAGAACAGCCTTGAACAACTTCATGCTGAGGATGGATCCAGAAGCAAGTGTCCCTCAGGCAGTGTGCTGGTTTTGGCTGGGATAGAGTTAATTTTCTTCATAGTAGCTAGTATGGGGCTGTGCTTTGGATTTGTGCTGAAAACAGTGTTGATAATATAGAGATGCTTTCATTATTGCTGAGCAGTTCTTGCACAGAGTCAAGGCCTTTTCTGCTTCTCACACCACCCCACCAGCGAGTAGGCTGGGGGTGCACAAGAAGTTGGGAGGGGACACAGCTGGGACAGCTGACGCCAACTGACCACAGGGATATTTCATACCATATGACGTCATGCTCAGCATATAAAGCTGGGGGAAGAAGAAGGAAGGGGGGGACGCTCAGAGTGATGGCGTTTGTCTTCCCAAGTAACCGTTACACGTGATGGAGCCCTGCTTTCCTGGAGATGGCTGAATACCTGCCTGCCCATGGGAAGTAGTGAATGAATTCCTTGTTTTGCTTTTCTTGCATGCGTGGCTTTTGCTTTACCTGTTAAACTTTTTTTATCTCAACCCACGAGTTTTCTCACTTTTACTCTTTGATTCTGTCCCCCATCCCACAATGAGGGGAGTGAGTGAGCAGCTGTGTGGTGCTTAGTTGCCTGCTGGGGTTAAACCATGACAGGCAGTCAAACTGAATCCCCATTTCTCTTGTCTCAGAGCTGCTAACCAGTACCCACAGTCAGAAGGAAGGTAGGGTTTAAGAGTCACCTGTCTCTGCTGCCTGCCTGACTGGTTGGCTTCTCTGTCCTCTTCCCCCTTCATACACAGCCTCATGGGCACCTCATGTTGAAAAGCAAGGCCCATCCCAATGAAGCAATCACCAGGCCACAACCCAGCACTGTGTTCACACACTGCTTCAGAGGTGACTGGTTTTAAGCAGCAGAGTGTCTTAGTCCTCACATTTGAGCCCACCACACTTCTTTCAGATCCACATCCAGGTAGCACTGAGCAAAAGTGGAGTCAGGAGTGAAAGCAAGCAGGAAATATTATGGACAGGAGGAGAGCAGAAGAGGATGCAGATGAAGGAGAAATATATTTAGACAAAGAGGTTGCTGCTAGTCATGAAACGCCATGGAGGTCTGAGGGACCAGAAAGATGTCTGTGCAATTGTAGCTATTACCCACTTAGACCTGTCAAGTCTCAAGCTTTATGTCCAAGGGGTACTTGTTCAGTTGCCTCCTGGACTGGTGCTGTGCAGCCTGGAGAGAAACAACAACACATATTTTCTCTGTCTTTACCTTCATTGTCCCGCTACATCCAGTGCAGGAGGTACCAGGCCTAAGGGAGGCTCTGGCAAGGGATAGAGGCAATGGAGTTTGTCTTCCCATCGGGCCCTCACTGGTTGGTGCCCTCTGGTTTCATGTAGCCGCCATAGGTAACATAATGTAGAGCTGGATGGGGAAAATGTGGAGTCAAAAGCCACTGTAGCCATCTGTCAGGTATTCTGATACCTGAAGTTTGTTACCTTGGAAATGGCCGGATGTCAGTGCTAGGTGAAGCGATTCCTATGTTGAGATTGTGAAGAGCTTTGATTTAATAAAATAAGGCATTATCGTTGTTGTTGTTGTTGTTATTATTATTGTTGTTGTTGTTTTTATTATTATTATTGTTATTATTATTATTGCTTGGCACACCTTCNCCATGACAGGCAGTCAAACTGAATCCCCATTTCTCTTGTCTCAGAGCTGCTAACCAGTACCCACAGTCAGAAGGAAGGTAGGGTTTAAGAGTCACCTGTCTCTGCTGCCTGCCTGACTGGTTGGCTTCTCTGTCCTCTTCCCCCTTCATACACAGCCTCATGGGCACCTCATGTTGAAAAGCAAGGCCCATCCCAATGAAGCAATCACCAGGCCACAACCCAGCACTGTGTTCACACACTGCTTCAGAGGTGACTGGTTTTAAGCAGCAGAGTGTCTTAGTCCTCACATTTGAGCCCACCACACTTCTTTCAGATCCACATCCAGGTAGCACTGAGCAAAAGTGGAGTCAGGAGTGAAAGCAAGCAGGAAATATTATGGACAGGAGGAGAGCAGAAGAGGATGCAGATGAAGGAGAAATATATTTAGACAAAGAGGTTGCTGCTAGTCATGAAACGCCATGGAGGTCTGAGGGACCAGAAAGATGTCTGTGCAATTGTAGCTATTACCCACTTAGACCTGTCAAGTCTCAAGCTTTATGTCCAAGGGGTACTTGTTCAGTTGCCTCCTGGACTGGTGCTGTGCAGCCTGGAGAGAAACAACAACACATATTTTCTCTGTCTTTACCTTCATTGTCCCGCTACATCCAGTGCAGGAGGTACCAGGCCTAAGGGAGGCTCTGGCAAGGGATAGAGGCAATGGAGTTTGTCTTCCCATCGGGCCCTCACTGGTTGGTGCCCTCTGGTTTCATGTAGCCGCCATAGGTAACATAATGTAGAGCTGGATGGGGAAAATGTGGAGTCAAAAGCCACTGTAGCCATCTGTCAGGTATTCTGATACCTGAAGTTTGTTACCTTGGAAATGGCCGGATGTCAGTGCTAGGTGAAGCGATTCCTATGTTGAGATTGTGAAGAGCTTTGATTTAATAAAATAAGGCATTATCGTTGTTGTTGTTGTTGTTATTATTATTGTTGTTGTTGTTTTTATTATTATTATTGTTATTATTATTATTGCTTGGCACACCTTCTAGCTTTAAAGGCCTGGAGAAATCTGACAGCTGATATGGGGATTAATGTTGTCATTTGCTATGGTTACCGGCAAACCTTTCATTAAATTCATTGCTGCAAGGTAAACCGTATTTCCACATTCACTCGTGTTCTACGGCTGCAGCAAGCTGTTAAGGTAGGACTTGGGATTTGGCTGTTCAAACAAAAATGTGGGCAACTGATTCATTGTAATTTGGCTGTCATGCTATTTGGCGTTTGTTAGTTTTTTTCAGCACATACGGATAATGATTACTGCACAGGCAGAGATGTTTATGCTAACTTTCAGGGACCCTCAAGGCAGAACTATGGTTCTGATCCACCTCTTGTCAATAATTCTTTCTCATTTTAAATAACTGAAGCACATTCTTCAGTCACCAGGCATTAAATGAAATGTATGAGATTGAAATATCTATGGTGAAAATACTAGATGGAAATAAAAGGTCAACTACTTTGTAGTTAAAATATTAACCAGCACCAATATGCCCATTTCCTTTAAAATATTGCACGTTAAAGGTTACAGGAAAGGCCACACTGCAGCAATAGTTTGATTTGTACTGCTTTTCTCTATAGAGTATATAAGTCCTGTCTTAATTTTGTCAGATGATATGCCAGCCTAGAAGAGGGTATGCAATTAAGAATGAAAAAAGCACAAATAAACAGTGCCATCTTTTGGGCACCGCTTAAACTCCACATTTATTAAATTCCAGATACATGTAATGTATGAATGCTATACAGCAATGCACATACACACTTATCTTTGCAGCAGGGGACTTTAGGGTATTAGCTTTCTCGTCTCTTGAGAGGTAGTGATAGGGACTCAAAGCCTGAAAGTCTCCATCCAGGTCTCTGCAGCTGACCACTTTTCTGCTGTGGCATCCCAGGCTCCTGCAGCGTGGAAGGGAGAGCGATGCCTGTTTCTGAGGCTGCCACCTTACATCCACCTCCGTGGTGGATATAAGTCCTATCAAGAAGCAGATGGATGATTGAGTATGCCTTGAGAATTTTTGTGTATTGAAACACAAAGAATATGAAAGTAAGGTGGAAATACAGTGTTTTAACTTCTGTATGGGGGAAGAACAGCTTCATGTTTTACCAGCATGAAGTCCAAATAGATTACATGCAATATCAGACTGTTAACCTCTGGGGTAGGTTTGCCAACTGAAGGTGTGTGGGTAACTGTCCCCCTGACTGATAAAGGCTTTCCTTCCCACTGTGACCCACACTTCCACCACTGCCGGGATTGACTATTACAACACATTGTGACTGTGAGCAGAAGGTGGGCCTTGAACAAGCTCCTGCCCCATCAAAATGAGTCTCCCAAACCATAAACACCACCATTCCTGTGCCCCAGGCACTGACTTAACAGTTTCTGAATGCCACAACAAATTCCACTAGCTAGGAACAGCCTGTACAAATAATGCCAAAGGCAAACACAGGTTTTCAGGTGTATTTATATGTCCGATGCTCATTTGAATTGGAGCTGGCTACTCAAGAATCCTCTGAGAATCTGATCCTACCTTGAAAGGAGAGTGGATGTTGAGCCACACTTTACTGAAAAGGTATCCGCAGAAAGAGTTTATACAAGATTAAGGGCTAATTACAGGATGTTAGAGAAGTGTTGCGCTTACTGGTGACAGGTGCATTGCAGCAGTCATCACCATTGTGGTGGACAGCCTCATGGCTAGTGGTAAGCAAGTAATCAACCCCCTGGACCATAATAAGGGATTAAGCAGTTCTTGAAATATCCAGGAGCACTCTGGCCAAGGAGGGACTGTATAAAGAGATATGACACCAGTCAGTCTGCTCCCAGGTAAATGCAAAATAATAATTTGTATGTGACTTAGGTAGTGTGTACATCCCCTCTCTTCTCCAGCTTTGATCAAAGTTGTGTTTAGTCCTGAATAACATAACCTTTCCGATTCAGTGACTCTGCATGAATTGAGTACACTATGAAGACCAGAAGGTCTTCCCTGACCTCACTCCCTAGAGACATGGCACTAAATCCCACAGTGTTGTGCATGCACTGGCATGCACTGGAGCCCTGCCCCCAGCTCCACCAGGGTACATGTGGACAGTAAGGCAGAATATTTAGAGACAGAAGTCTTGACACTTGAAAGAGTAAATGTTGCAGTTAGGAACTGCAGAAATATAGGCAGACAAAGCTTGAGCTCAAGATGCAGGGGGAAAACAAAGTAACTTCTTCTGAGGGACAGATTTTTAAAGATGTTTAGGCTCCTAGATCTTGAGAAATCAGTGGGGATTGGCTGTCTCTGAGGTTCAGCTGTACAACACCCAGGTTTCTTTGACAGACATGTTCCTGTTCATCTCCTGTCTCTGTGCTCTCTCTCCTTTCTCTCTCCTGCACAGCTCTGTGCTGGAAAGGCAGTTGTACTGCATTACATTTCCAGATAAAGATACAATTCCTTAACATGTCTCTCAGGAAGGCCTACACAGAAAGTGATATTTTGGGGAAAGGAGAATTAGACCATAAAGCACCATGACTTGGACAGGGGTCCAAAACTAACCCATTGAATTTTGACATCTCCAGATTCTCACTGCAATTCTTTACCTGAGCTGTGATCTGGGTGATGCTTCTCTCTTCAGGTTAGCTTTCTCCAGCTAACACTGTTCTATTCTGGATTTTTCTTCTTACCATCCCCAGATGCTGAATTTGTTAATATTTTCTCAAGAAAACAGAGAATTTTGAAGTCTCATGTGCTCTCTTTATTTCTGTAAATTGATATGCTCCATTCATTTACTCAGAGGAGTTTAACAGCAGTAGCCACAGCCCAGTTGTGCATGGCACACATTGCACATTGCAGAGAGATCAGCATACAGATATGTCTACTCTGCTTACCAAGCATATCATTTGCTGCTTTGCAAACAGTGAAAGGCTTGATTAAATTCAGGTTTTGTGTGTTTGCCAACCTGACTTGAGGTCATAGTCAGTAGAATCAAAATCTCATTAGAACTGAAGTGTACACTCAAGAATAAATCATTATCTTTTTCATCTGCAGACTCTTCACTATCTTACACGCATTGTTTCTGCGTGCAGAGTCTTTTATTGGAATTGGTGCTCAATAATAAATGCTGTATCCAGTTGCTTTCTGGTGACAAGACATTGTTTGACACTGCATGGCTTGGATACATTTTCAGGTTGTTCTCGTCTATATTATTGTTATGTTGAAGGTGCAGGATCAGCAAGAGGGATGCCACAATAGGCATCTGCTACAGATGGCCTGGTCAAGAAGAGGGATTGGGTGATGTCTTCTTTAAACAACTGGATGAAGTCTCCTGATCTCAGGCCCTGGTTCTCAAGGTGGGGGTTTACCAGCTCCAACATCTGCTGGAAGGGCATCATGTGGGACTTGGGCAAGCCAGGAGATTTCTGGGATGTGTTGAGGGCAATTTTTTACACAGGTACTGGACAGGACAGCTAGGGAGGTGCTTGGCCAGTTCCGCTGCTCATGAATAATGAAAGACTAATCAAGGATGTGATAGGTGATAGCAGCCTTGGCTGTGGGGATGGTAGAGCCTAAGATCCTGAGGGAAGTGAGGAAGGCAACTAGTGCAAAAATTATTACGAATTTCAGGAGGGTGGACTTCATTTTGTTCAGGGCGGTAGTAGGCAAGGTCCCGTGGGAAGCTGTTTAAAAAGCCCAGGAGAGCTGGCTGAGCAACCGCCTCGTTGCACAAGAATAGTCCACCCCAATGTGTAAGACAGAGCAGGACATATAGCAAGGCCAACCTGGTTCAATAGGGAAATCCTGAGTGAACACACATGACAAAAGGATATATAGGGAAGGGGGGACCAGAGACAGGCTGTCAGGAAAGAATATAAAGACGTTGCCAGAGCATGCCGGAGGGAAGTACAGTTGAAACTGGTGAGAGATGTGAAAGGCAAAAAGGAGCAAAACAGCTTGGATGGTCATGACTCTCTGGACTTCTACATCCCCAAGAGATTCACCCCCCACAGAGGAGTTGTTTCAGTTTATTATGTCAGCCTTGCACCAATAATGCAGAGATAGCTGGAATTATTTTAGTGGGAAAATAACACCGTCCTCACAAAAAGGCAATTTTCCATGAGAAAATTTTCAATTTTGCTCAAAAATGTTTTGATTTTCTGTCAAGCAAATTGAGCAGACAGCAGCCCAGCTGCTGACTTGGAAAGCTCAGCTGTGTTTCATAGTGGCAAAAAGTCAAATTGACCAAAGCCTGCCAAGGGGGAAGCTAAAGGCCACATTCATCCTCTTTGGTTTTCAGTCTGCTCATCTCCCTCATTTACGAGTGTCCAGCAGGAAAGGGTGAGTTCCTCAGCCTCTGCTTTGCCAGCTCCTGCTCAGCACATCTCCAGCCAGTAGGGCAGGAGGTGGGCAGCCCCTGCTGTGGCTGCTGGAGCTGTGGGGACCAAGTCCTTGCTCCCTCCTCCATCCAAGCCCTGTGGAAACCACTAGCTGATTTCACCTGGCACCCACTACCAAGAGCCTTCAGGTGAGCAGCCAGAAACCTTTGGTTGCTTTGGTTCTTGACATCCCTTTTGCAATTTTCACCTCTACTTGGCATGTTTTGTTGTTTTGTTTTGTTTTTTAATGCAAAGGCTTTCCTTCTAAGGAACCACCGGTCTCCAGGCCAGAATGATCACAAGTTGCTTCTGCCGAGTCCTTCAGGCCACATCTATACTGCTACAGAAAAGAGGCCCATGGACGAGTCTGAGGCCAAGCCCGCAGATGGGTTCCCAGCCATCCTGCAGAGAGCTATGCCCTGTGCTGAGCAGGGCTGTTTGGTGGGAGGTAGTAGCTGCAGCAGCACAAAACAGAGCCACAGCTACGCAGCACACAAAATGAGGGAGCCTGTGCTCAAGCTTGCTCCCTGCTCCTCTTTTATTTAGCAGCACAGCCATACCCTTTGGCACAGACCAGGGCCTTGCTGCAGACTACTCCAAGATATGTGCTGTTGCCTGACGAGGGGAATCTTACAGCATCTTCTGAGTCCTCCTTACTCCTTTTGCCACTGGCAGAGGTGATCTCTCCCTCTGGGCCCTCATATTCTGTGGAGCTCAGCAGCAGCCTGTTTTCTTCTATCCTCAGCAACTGATCCGCCTGCTCAGGGAACCCTTGGGTTGTGCTGGAAGGCTTCTGTGGGGTGGCCCCAGAAATCTGGGATTTGCCAGTGATAACAAAAGCTGTGCTCAACAGGAGTAAACAGGTCCATCTGGATAGCTCTGGTGGGGTATTCAAGTCTCTTGGAAGTGTCTAAAAGTTTGGTATATAACAGTTGATGCCGAACTAAACATGGAGCCTCCATGAAACAGTGAGACGGATACCTCCACAAGGAGCATCCTCCCATATTTCCCACCTCTTCTTTTACAGCAGATTTGGTACCCATCTAGGGCACCTGCTGTCTCCACTGACTGTTTGGAGAGCCTGGATACAGGCCTCATTTAGATGGGTGAAACTGAGATGGCTTCAATACTGTTGGCATTGTATAACGCTCTTTACTCGTGATTTGTGTTAAAATTCACCACCTTTTAGAGAGACAACCCAAAGCCTATTTACCTCTACAGTCTCAGCCACACCCTCTCTTACATCTTCTCATCATGTTTATGCCTTAAACAATGTCTCAGAAACCTAATCCTCATATGACTGGCACTTGAAAGGCCAAAGACCATTGTGCCCTACTGATGACAGTCCATTTTATCCAGTCAGTTAATGGTAGTGTTTCTCTGGCATCTATAATGTTTAAACATTTATTAAGGGATGTGTTTTATCAGACAGCACAGGAACTTTCTTTGACCTGTTTGTGCTACTGTGGTTCCAGGGAAACAAAACAAACATTTAGTTCAGAAGTGAAAATTTTCATTTGTGAGTGTATATCTAGAAAATATGTAAGGTCATACATGTATGTATGTGTATTTCATCATAACCCTGCTGCCTAATTTACATTGACACCTGTGAATTTCAGCTCCTAGATGAAAGCTGAAAGTGGCATTTTGGAGAAATAACCCACAAATAATAAAGTAGAGTAGAGTGTGCATGTTTACACCTTTCCTAAGAGAATTTAAATGAATAACAGCTCATCACAATTGAGCTAATTTCAAGGACTGGAAGGCTGGTGATGAATTCTAGCATGCGCTGAGGTTATACCAGATAACAGCATCATTTGAAATTTTACAAGATAACCCGTTTCCTGCTTCAGATTTTTATTACATTTCAAACGAAGAGGAAATTCTAGGTAGTGCAGCTGCCTTGCCGTGTTATACGACTCCATCCTGCCAATGGCTGATTTCTGGTGCAGTATTAGCGCTGTGGATGCTGGCTTGGAGTGCGATAAGCAGCATAGGTCCTGGTTAATGCAGATACTTCCTTTAGTTCTGCAACTGGGGCCAGATCAGATACTGCAGATATCTCAATATCTACCCCTTGCTTGCTAAGAAGCAGCTGCCAATGCGCTACGCAAAAGAAGGTCCCTAAACCTGGGCCCTTTACGGCACATCACGTTTGGGGAATTTTGCGTGTTTGGGGGTGAGGAAGAGATTGGTAGGAAATAGGAGTCTGGTTGGATCTTGGAGGTATTTAGGTTTTGGACAAAAAACAATGTAAGGGGGCAGGGTCTTCCCAGGGACCGTCACTGGAGGAGTGGGGCTAACCTCTCCCTAACCACGGGAGATAGAAGGACCCTGGGAGGACACATGTTCTTTCTTAGTCATCTAAGCCAGTGCACTAATGCTGGGGGAGAAGAGGGGAGGATGAGTACCCCCCACCTCCCTTGGAAGGATGTGTGCTGTTCTGTCTGTGCTGCAGAGACGGAAAGCTTTCTAGCGTATAGATACAGGAGTCAAAAAAACCCCCACTTGTCTCATCTACTGACCCACTGGGGTAAGTTACTTTAGCTCCATGTAAAACATAGTTCAGCTTTAATCACAATTATTACGGTGGTGCCTAAGGATTAACCAAGGACCTCATCAGACTAGGGGCTGCACAGACACAAGGAAGCAGTCTGTCCTTAAAGCCTGTATCCAAAATGGGCATTGGTGGAGGCAGGTAGGACTCACAGCAGATGCAAAACAAGTCATCACAGCAAAGACTGTATCAGTGCCAAATGGATGCAGGGCTCCAGCAGGGTGGGAAAGAGGTTGCTGTGGGACAGGTGAGCTAAAAAAGAGTGAGGGAGAGGGACAAGGTATAGAGGAGAAGAGGACCCAAGCAGAGCAGAGGTGAAGCGATGGGGCGGCAGAGATGTCACAAGGAGCAGGATGTGAGCAAGCAGACTGTCAGCTCAGGGAGAGAAAATGAAGGTGGCAAAAGTCCCTGGCGTGCTTTCTCAAGTCTGCTGGCCACAGGTTTCCCCAGGACCCTGAGCAGAGGCAAGACGCTCAGCTACTTTTGGCCAGGCATATTCTTTATGATCCTAAACAACGTCCCAGTTATTGTTTGCTATGACACCAAGTTAGGACACAATGGGAATGTTTAGAAGAACCTGCAGATATCAACCCTTTCTTGCACAGAAACCAATGCTTGCAGCAATCAGCACAGAGATGTCAACATGTCAGAAGAGTTAGTTTCAGTCAATTGATTCCACGGATGTGGTAGGCATCTGAGGCTGCTTTTCCCATTAGTGAGTCTAAAGAACCTATTGAGTACTCTAGTTGTTGATGTATAACTTCCAAGAGCTACCTACTTTGCATCGTATTATGAGGATTATTAATGTTAAAATGATTTGTTGATGAATTTAGGAAGTGAAGCTCTAAATTTCTTCTCTGACCCCTGCAAACCCAAGTGACTTTGGAGTTTGGCAGAGGAAACCTCCCCCTTATTTATGCAATTTATAGGAATGGACCCAGAAAAGTCTGTGTCAAATGTTCCTGCTCACAAAACTTTAAATGACTCAGTAGCAGCTTAAACCACAAGCAGCATCAACATTTGCACCACCAATTATTTTGAAAGGGAAATACATTTCCATTTTCATGAAGCGGAGAAAGATAAAGTGATATTTTACGAACTTCCTCTTATGTGTTAAGCTGGCTTGGTTGAATTTTTTGGATAGCACTTAATCATGTTGGGTCTTTTCCAGGAAATGATAATTTACAAGCTTTTGAAACTCATACTCCCCCTCTTCACTAGTCAGAAAGTATGACCTAGTTTAAGTTACAGCTTGAAGATGTGACCTAGTTTTACAGGTAGCCTGCACCCATTGTGCTCAGCTCAGCATTGTAAAATCTGGAAATCTTCTTTTCGTGAAAAGTGAGCTGGACTGCCACCTCGAATCATTGCTCCTTTTTATCTGCCCTCTGAAAAGTTAACAGTATAGCCTAATTTAGAAAGCTCGGGACAATAAATTTTTAGAGGTACTTGATCTCGTAGATTCAGGTCCTCAGAAATGCTTTGCTGCCCAGCCCCAATGACCAAAAAAGGTCTGGGGGATCTTTTGTAAATCCCTGTAAAGGATGGTCATCTGAGGACAACAGTTCAAGAGCACTTCAGTGCTGAAGACACGGCTGGGTTGCCCAGCGGTTGAGAAGCTCAGGCACAATGAATGGCTGCCACTGCTGACAAGGGAACAACCTGGGAGAAACACGGAGGAGCATGGGCAGGGTACAGCTGCCATTTTTTTTCCTTCTCACACAAACAGTATGCAATTACGGAGAAAATCGCTCCTTGCTATAAAAAAATTGCTCCTCCCTATATCATGGCTGAGTGTTCTAGCACCTCTAAACACTGAGCAAATGCAATGTTTTATAAAGAGCCTGGACTTACTCATGGCTTTGATGTTATCTTAGTACAGCAGTGGGCTTACTTCTTCTGGGGCAGAGAGCACCAGTGTGCTTTTCCTCTACATCTCTACCTGGATTAGGCAGGAGTTGCTCAGATAGGGGTAGTTCTGACCATGTGCAAAATCAGAAAAATTTGCATCCTTAAAAGCAAAGACAGATGGTGGTGGTAGGTCCTTCTACACAGAAATGGTCTGGTGGGTTTTCTGGAAGCAGTTTTCCTCTTAAATGCTTTGATTCTAGCAGAGCACATCACAGCTCTAGCAAAGGCATCAAAACCTTAACGAGTATGTCCTAACTTACCATTTGCAGAGATCTCCATGTGGTCTCCTACTACTTTTCCAAACTTTTCACTGCATTAAATAAGGTTCCGCCTTAAACACTGGAAATAACTGAAAGCACTGTTCATTGTCACATCCAAACAGATGAACAAGAGGAGGAATAATATTAGAGAGAAAAGTTTGTACTGATTAACCAAGGAAGTGCTGCTGTAATTAAAATGGAGGTTCCTCTATGTGGAAAGCTGTACATGATCACATCCATCACATCAGTGGCTTTGGAGCGATGAGCCAGGCATCTAACAAACAGCTCAATTCCATAGCAGAAGAAACACCAAAACGTGCAGCACTGAAATTTAGGAGTGATGCAGAACTTGAGCCTTCAGAGGCCTATACTGAGTTAATTTTCCTCTTAACAAAAAATAATTACTCTACAAACATGAGTATGGAGGAGTCATGGTGATGGTTATATGTCATCTCCTTTGCACATAGATAGGAACGGGTTAGGTGAACATGGTATTGCAAGGGTTATTTGCACCACCTAAATCTAGGTCACACCAAGAAATTCAAAGAAAACTTCTGAGTTTACCGATACATTTTTAGCAAGTACCACATTTCCAAGTACGCAGGAGTTGATAATATGAGAAATACCAGTATTTCGTTTAGCCTGGCCTTTTCTCACTTTAAAATTAGTGCTGTGGTGAACTTTCGGGTAAAGGTTATATAATGCGAAACAAACACGTAGGAAGGGCTTTGGTCTAGCCCAAACTCGGCTGCCTGTTTTCATGGCTGAAGCAGCACGACGTTCACTGTCACCTTCAGTCCTATTTTACTCTCCATGAGAAGCTGACTGGCGTGTGCTGGTCTTGATGTTCAACCCAAACTACTGGCTCCAAACAAAAGACCGCGATGAAAGATAGTTCATCGGTAACCATTGGGCAACACCAGCTATAATTACTTCGAGAGGAGGAGCTGGTATTAAACCCATGGTACATTCTTGGTGTTGGTCCTTATTTTAGTGGCTCTTATAGTCTGTTATTTTTTCCTCCCTCTAATGGCCAAGAGGGAGAGGAGATCCTGCCCTGGCAGCGGGAACTTGCTCCAGCAGACTCTTTGGTAACCGGCCCATTCCCATTGTTGATTCAGACTGTCTCGTGTTGGGAGCAAACCCACGTTCATATACTTCTTTTTTTTCTGTAAGAACTTAAATTACTTTTCATTGAATGTGTCTCCAGCCCATAATGGTCATAAAGGCCATCTGTGCTCCTGGGCGTTTGGCTTGCAAGCGGAAGACAGCGGATGCTGCCTGGAGCCTCCTCTGCTGTCCGCCTTTCAGTTTCATGAGTGTCATAGATACCTGGGCAAAACCAACAAAAATAAAACAAGAAAAGCCTCCCTAGCACTAAGGCAGAATTTCTGCTTGGGTTATATTTTACACACATTGCACAAGCACATTTGATAAGGCAATGTGAAAGTCTCTGACAAGTCAGGTGTGTCACATCTCTTCTCCCTCACTAGATTATGGCCTCAAGAGTTAGGATGAAGCACCCATGAGCCCTTGTTCCTGTTCCTGGCTGGGATGCTGACAAGAGAAGGGTCGTTCTGGACATTTGGAGAGCTAAGACAGCATTTGCATCACCTATTCATTTGTTGTTGTTGCTGCCAAAGTCATTCAGCATCACCTTTTTAATAAAGGCACAGAAATGCCAAAACAAGTTATAATCTTCCTTCATGGCAGATCTCACAAGAGATACAAAGATAAGATATGTCACCAACGAGCAAATACTGTTCCCAGGGCTATATTACTCTCAGTTACATGTAGACTGTATATGCTATATTTGAAATAGATACAACTAATGGATCTTATGTAGAAGAAACATTATTTGTATAGTTGCTATGTTTTAAAGCCGTTTATACTGCACAGAGCGACAAATACCAGCATACACTAAAATATCCACTTCCTAAAAAAGGCTTAAAAAGAAACTGTCTCATATAAAACTATTTATAATACTAATCTTATTGATGTCAGCAGGAAAACGTCCACTGATTCCAAAGTGAGAAGCTAAGCCCTTTCTTACCAGTACAATATTAACCAAGATTAATAAAACTGAATGAATTGTAACAAGCAATTTATGTATTTGGGGGGATTTTTCTCATTCAGCAAGTCTCGCAGCACAGCTGGGCCAATAGAGTTCTCAATTATCTTTTTTATGTGAGCTGCTTTGTTTCACAGTCTCACACATCAGCAAAATTCTGCAAGTGTACAGATGGCATATACCAGAGAACAAGAGCAAACTTGAGGAAATTTGTTTGGATGTTTTCAAATAAATCATGGGAGCATTTCTATTTGGCTTGTATTTTTGAAAAAAAAAAAGTTTTTAAAATGTAATTTTCAGCCAAACTGAAAAAAAAGAAAAATAGCCAGATAACAAAGTAGAAATAGAATAAAGTGCTACTAATCCACAGGCAGCAGAATGCTGCACTGCAGTCCAACACATTTGATACTAATTTATAATATTCCTTTTTATGTTTATAATAAGGATAATGAGGTTCAAATAAAATTATCTCTTCTTATTCATAGTGGTATAACAGGACTGTTAGATTTGAGGGAAAATGCAGATTCACCTAAGTAGTAATTCAACTATACATTTACAGGTGACAATAGACAGCTGCTTTCAGGAAATAGTAAACAAATTAAAAATGTTCTGTGCCACCAGATTATTCTCTAATTTATTACTCTCTATCAACAGTGATAGATCAAAGAAGAAAAAGGCAGAAGCTCAGGCCTGGACCTTTGTTGCCCACGTAGGTTTATTTTAGCTCTCTTGCTGGCTCTATTTTGACCTCCTTGGAGGAGCCCTCTCTGTCGAGCCCCAGGGCGTGCAGCACATATGCTCAGTTTCATGTGATAAAAACACAATTCAGTGGGTTGCAGCTTGGTAGTATCTTCTGCTTAAGAGGGAGGCTGGCTTAAGCTGCAAGGCTGTATGCCACTCAGTGCCTCGTAACTCCAGCCCTCTTCCAGTTAGCAGGACAGAAATAACCTAACTATCCCTTTCCAGAACTGCAGTTGTTTTTCCAGAGCAAAGATCTGGAGCCATGATGAGTGATAAACCATTAAACCAGATGGACCTTGTTTTGTTTAAGCTATGTTACTGCATGTGATATCGTACTGCAGAAAAAAGAATTAAGTGAAGCTTGCATTGCAAAATGCTGCAGGTAACCAGGGAGCTGGTCAAACTTCTGTGTAACACAGAAGGCATTATATTGGGGAGATATTTATACAAAAAAGAGTAGACAGTCTGCAGATGGTTGCTAACTAAAGCAGTGTCATTAGTTATTAGTTCCCAGAGGGCAAAATAAGTATGTACAGGTTACGCCATTTGCCGTACATCAGTTTCCCAGGATGTCAACAAGGTGGAGAACCCATGCTTGGGGTCAGAGCAGGCATGTGAACCTGTACCAGGCCAGCAATAAACTATGGACCAGCAATGAAGATCTGCTCCACTCTCTGCATTCATAGCCAACATCTGTGGTGAACTGATTTTATCTGTGTCCACGGGAAGTTGCGATTCTAGCATCTGGTGGGTTTTTTGTGACATAGTAAGGGAAAAAATAATTCCAAGCATTTCACTCAGTCAGTCCATTTAATAGTGAAGAGTAGGTTAAAATCCTTCAAACTGGGTGGGACATGAGGTAAAAACATTGTGTACAAGAGAGTATCTGAACTTCCCAAACAGTTACCTTCCATGTGGTCACGTTTCAGTGCTCCAAAATCCATGACCTGCTGGGGAGGGGACAGGGGGAGGAGATCCTGTTTGTGAATCCTTCCCTTATGGAGCTGGGGTCCCCAGAACTGCCCACCAGGCAGCCTTACTCACACCTGCTAGTACAGACTTAGGGACTGAGGGAGTTTGGGACCTACAGGATGAGGCAGCAGCTACATCATGGTTATGAAGACGTGACAGCACCTAAAATATGAGCTCGGTGGTCAAAGAAGGATTCTGGCATCCTCTGCTAAAAGAACAACCAGGGATCTTTCACACAGTGAATGAATCAAGAACCAGAAGGTTGGAAAAATGAATCTGTCATTTTGTGACTTGCAGCATGTAAGGAGCTGAAAGCAATTGGAGTTCCTGCTTGTCTTCTGTCATAGCCAAACATAAATTGATTGGAATTTGGTGATGTGCAGTCTGGGGAAAAGCAATGCGCCTCACGCAAGAGGGCGGGCGGTAGAGACCACATGGCTCAAACGCAGAACGAACGGCAGGAAAATATGCCCTCCCTAAACTTTATAAAATGTATTGTGAACAGATAGCAGTAAATCAGAGACACCCAGCCCCTCATCTCCACCCCAGCACAAATACTTCCTTGGAAACACTGCTAGAAACCCCAGCACATTCAGACTTAAGGCTAAAAAAAGCAGAAAAATGAAACATCCAAAGTTGCCTAGAAATTTGTGAAATCTGATTTAAACAACCTCAAGCTGACACACATTTCTCAGCTTTTCATGACCAAGCTTTGCTTTGGAGCTAGTCACAAATGATAACATTAGGCAATGGTATGGCATCTACAGGGTCAGATCCCAGTGAGTTAAAAAAAAAAACCACAACAGTTGGCAAAGTCCCCATGTTGTGATCCCAAATACCAGCAACCAGGAAATACTGAACAAGAAACCAATACAGAGAGGGAGAAAGAATAAGAAATTGCCTGCGTACATGTTTAAGAACACTTTCTGCTTTCGATGTCATTTTTCTCAAATCACCGCAGCAAAATGCTGCAGATGGTCACGTTTGTGAAGTTTTGCCGGAGACTAATCTTGTAACAGCAAAAGTATAAGCATGTGATAATTGTTTGGAGCCCTCCAAAGCTGGTACATCAAACCAAAGGGCAGTACGGACCACTTCGTGTGTCCGATCTCCTGGTTCCTTATTCCCCAAGTACTTTTCTTTGTTCCTATCCAGCTCAGCCCCTGCATCAATGCTTCAGAAATCTTTTTGACAAACATAATTCTTGTTGCTTTCTATCCAAAGACACAGCAAAGCCACCTGAAAGTGGGCCAAATAAGGGAAGTATGCTTAGATCTGCCCCAAGGCTGTTGCTACTACCAGGAAAAAGAGCTGTAAGTCAGGGAGAGTGGAGTGAGCAGGAGACACTGGCAGCTGGAAGGAGCCAGAGAAAAGGAAGTGGGATAGACAGAAAAAGAAACACTCACTAGCTGGAAAGAGCTTGGGAAGGCGGGGGGAGGAGTACCCAGGTACCAAAATATGCAATCGTAACCCCATGTATGAAAATTTAGTTTTTTAGCACGAACACAGTAAGAATATATGGATGTTTACATGCACGCAAATACACTGAATTCCAAATAAACTATTTCTGGGTAAGATTTTTCTAACTTCAGATTTCAGCAAATAATCATCCTCTATCCACAGACCAAAATTATCTTTTGGAGATTATAGAATAAGAGCCACATGTACCTTTCTTAGCCAAGAAAGCATTACCTTCTTCTCAAGGTAACTCTCTTCATTAATTGATGAGTCTACTCTCTTCATTAATTGTGTCCCGATGAAGCGATCAAATAAATGAAGCAGACAGAAAAGAACGGACGCTTCTGGGGGAAGACTTGGTTTTGGGAAGGTCAGTGCCAGAGCAGGTGGTTTTACTTTATCATTTTGGCATACACGCCCAGGCTGCCTCAAATGACACTACTGAAGCTTTTCACTCTGTGGCTGCCCCAATACAAACAGCAAAAACAAACTGTACTAACAGCTCTACATGGAGTTTCCTGCTTCCTTTTAAATGCATGCAAGGGTAAGAAGGGACAAGGGTCAGGGCAAGACAGGCAGAAAAGGACCTCCTATTTGCTTTCTATTTTGTAGAGAATAGCCAGAGCATGCCTCCCAATTATAACCCCCAGGGAAGCCTATATAGCCCCATGAGGACTATTTTATCACGTCCCTCCCACATCATTCATCACATAGCTGGACAATTTGCATCCAGAGGACACCGAGGGGGGAAAAAAAAACAAAAAAAACCCACCACAAATCATTTAGGCCTTGAAGCCATCACACAAGAGAAATTTAAAGGCCTATATTGCATTGTGAAATTCAGATGCCTACAGCACTCCTAATGAGCACAGATGTACTACTAAGCTGAGCCTCAGAAGCCACCTTCTAACCTCTGGTGGCTTAGGATGCACAGGTAACCAACAAGCATCTTCACAAGGGCTCAACACACACTACAGGTGCTGTGACCTTCTCTAGCACACACTCACAGCCCACAGCCACTCATTCAGATGACATTTAGTGCTGGTGGTTCCTCTCCTTCATATAATACCATATACCTAGGCAGAGCATTTGCTAAAGTCAACTACTATGTGCTAAATCTAACTCAACTTTCAAATCATTGGAACCCCCATCTCTACCTCCCCAGAGGGTGACTTAATCCCCAGAACAAACAGCAGACATTTTTTCTCCCAGCCTGCCAATGGACATCTCTCTAGTTGAAAAAATAAGATTCTTCGAGTGTGACCCATAGCTCTTGAAATTTTGAAAGAAAAGCCCCGGATTCTTCAGTCATTTCTGATTTTGAACTGACAACTGTTTGGTGTAAATGATAAACAGGAAGGCCTCATTTCCAGCTAAATTTCCAACCCCTGGTGATGTCACCCTACTTGAAAGTGGTGGATGCATGTTTACAGCAAAATCAAAAGTCCATAAAATTCACTGTAATTGTCTCAAAATAGTCAATTTGTGCCTCATTTTTCTTGAGTGAGTTATACCATACCCAGCCTGCATGTTCTGAAATATGAACAAAATGATCAAAGGTGCACAAGAAATACAGGGACGCAGGAAAATAAAGAAAATTGCAAAGTTGATTTTTTTTTTCTTAGAAATATATTTTGTAAGAAAACAATATTAACATTAAAAAGAAATGCTTATTANCATACTTTTTGTCTAAAAAATGTCTTTGCAGGTTTTGGCACAATGTAATACTTCAAAGGCACACCGTATTTTGGCAGTCTATATTTGCAATTAACTGTGCAACAATAA
>VYZW01011897.1:12152-25902 GCA_013401315.1 Balaeniceps rex
TGTGAACCTGAAATTCAACAAAATTGTATCATTTCAAAATAAATAGTTTTTTAAGAAAAATACATTCAGGCTAACATGAGGGCCCTGAAAACTGTCTTCCCATGCCAATTATTCCATTAAATTTATGAATGTATTTTCTCTAAGTAAAATGATGCAGTATAAGTCTGTGTTTTGAGGTTTCAAGTAGCCTTTCTCTATTATGCAGGAATACTGTTTGAAATATCATCTAGAGTCTTGGTTTAGTACGATTTTGGTTTCACGATATAAGGTATATTGCAGCAATACCAAATATAGTATAATTGTGCACAGATCAGCACAGCTTGCCCCTAGCTTCTTAGCACAACCACCTGTGGGGCCATATTGCAAGCCTGGAACTGACCTAGTTTAAGATTTTTTAATTTTATTCTTTTTTTTTGGTTGGTTGGATTAGGTGTATGATGGAGCTTGCAATGCAACCCCATAGATGTTCATACTGGGACAACTACCAGGGTACTATATCATCATAGCACAAGAAAAGAATGGAAAATGAGAAAGAGACAGCAGGAATATCTTCTTACTGTCAAACCACCTTACTGCAGAAACAGTTTTAAGTCAGGAGAACAGAGAGCAATTGTTACAATAAATCCCTTAAAATTTAACTACCAGCATAGTTCTTCCTGATTAACACCTATAAAATCTAGTTTATTACTATAAAAGCAACAATCTTTAACTTCTCAATCATTTCAACAACAAACAGGGTAATACTTTGCTTGTCGGAATATGCTTTAGAAACTCCTGTGAATATGTGCAAAATTTATTGTTTAATTAACCTACATCACTTCTATCATTTCCTAATTCTGAGCTTAAGTTCCAAATATCCTTCAAAAACCTCTGTGACTTCTTTGGAATTAAAGTCATTCTATTCTTCTTTTCCTCTCATAGAACATACAACTAATATATGCATAGACTGAAAGCCAATTATCAAAACTCTGCATGAGCAAGTTCCTCCAGATACTGAAAATCAAACACCACACAATAAGCCCTCTAGTAAATAGAGATGACATCCAAGATATGTGTCTCTTCCTCTTGCTGTCCAACACCGTGAGGCCCCATCCCCAGAATTTCCTATATTCATAATCCTATTCAAAGTATTTTGCTCCTAAACCAGCAGGAGGGGACAGAATTTGTCCTACTGAAATTATTCTGCCTTTGTTTCACTTTAAATACATGAAAAACCCCACGGTAAGTCTATAATACACAATGCCAAAAAAAAGAAAACAATAGGAAAAATGTGCAAATGTAGCTGCTAGCTAACTAAGCTTCACAATGCTTATTTAGCTGATTACAGTGGATTTTCAAGAAGTTATACTTCCGATTTTGAACTCTGACTCAAACTGCCCAGACATGTGATATATGAGGTTCTGTTAGTCAAATACTCCGACGCGTGCAAACTCAGGTGAACATGCAAACAATGTTCAATGCTAGTAAAGGACTCTAGAAACAAACCCCATACCAAGCAGGTTTTAACTTCCAAACAACTATGCCAGTTATGCCACTGTGAAGATAAGGTTAAATTCATATAATCCCTACTACTCCACTTTGTGCTCCTTCAGAGATTACAATTTTATTAAATTATATTTGGTGTTCTTATCGTGTTTTGGCATTGCCAAAAACGGACACACATGCCTATGCATCTAAATGCCTTATAATAAATCACATAACTGTAAAATAAGGAAAACAATTAAATCCCAACTTTTAGTACAACCCCTCATGCACAGTAACATTGCATATACACAAACCTGCAGATTTTCTCTACTTTCAAAACTCATTACTTCTACAGTCTTATCCTATCCACACAGGCATAATGCAACATTTCTCTTTGTATTAACAGTTTGAGACTACTTCAGAACAAATACATGTAATTAATAATTTTGCAACCTGAAAACCATCTATCAAATTAAAATACTAAGTATGTGGGTTAAGTTTGCCTTCCAAATGCAATACACGTTAGTTTTTAAATTCACGTCTCTTTGGCACCTTTGTATCTATTTGGTAACAAAGAAACGGTTTGCAACTAGATACCAGACTGTGAACAATGGCACTGGTGAGGCTGCACCTCAAGTACTGTGTTCAGTTTTGGGCCCCTCAGTACAAGAAGGACATTGAGTTGCTGGAGCGTGTCCAGAGAAGGGCAACGAAGCTGGTGAAGGGTCTGGAGCACAAGTCTTATGAGGAGCGGCTGAGGGAACTGGGGTTGTTTAGCCTGGAGAAGAGGAGGCTGAGGGGAGACCTTATTGCCCTCTACAACTACCTGAAAGGAGGTTGTAGCGAGGTGGGTGTTGGTCTCTTCTCCCAAGTAGCAAGTGATAGGACAAGAGGCAATGGCCTCAAGTTGCACCAAGGGAGGTTTAGATTAGATATTAGGAAAAAATTCTTCACGGAGAGGGTTGCCAAGTATTGGAACAGGCTGCCCAGGGAAGTGGTGGAGTCCCAATCCCTGGAGGTATTTAAAAGACAGGTAGACGAGGTGCTTAGGGACATGGTTTAGTAGTGGACAGGTACAGTTGGACCTGATGATCTTAAAGGTCTTTCCCAACCAAAAGATTCTGTGAAATGCATAAACACAGAAAACCTACAAATGATCACTATGCTAATTGATATTCTAAAAGACTAAAGCATGTGATATCAAACAGCCTTAAATTTAGACAGACTGAGTGCAGTGTAATGTGTATTTTGTCTTTATTTTGCTTGTAAATTTGTACTAACAACAATTATGACTACACGTGATTACAACCAATAATTTCCATATGCAGTTCAGATCACCTTCACCATTAACAGGGCTATAAGGCCACATAATGTCTATACTAAGGGCTGGCCAAGGTTTCTGCTCAATGCATGTCTTCAGAATTCTTCTATTACTGTGCTTAACATAGAAATTTTGCAGGCAGAAGAAAAAGGATGTTCACAAATTCTAATTTTTTTTAAAAACTGAAAGATTAAGTTGTGTTTTTTCAAGCAGAGGATGTATTTTTCTTTGTAATAAGCCTAGAAAATGTAGTACTATTTAGCAATGTTTTTGTTTCAAGTAGATGGAAGGTAAAAATAAATCTCTACCAACTCTAAGATTTTGCTCTTTTACAGTCTTCTGTTTCTAAACTAAGTCTTCAAAAAAAAAAAAGCATATTTTCAGACAAGAGCACCGATTAAGTGTGATCAACTCCAGTTGATTTAAAGACTGTGTATTACAAAATGACCAAAATACCCTTCTACTGATTCAGAATAGTGGTAAAAACTGCAGTAACACACACACAAAACATAGAATGCCTAAAAACAGCATTACTCAGAAAAAAGGCTATATTTAGACTATTGCAGTAAAAAAGGAAGTTCATACATGAGTCTAAAAATAATTGTGAAAACATAAGTTTGCAAAAACTAAGAAACACCTACTCAGTCAAAAAGGGTTAAAAATAGGCTCAGGTACTGCACCTGCCTCTGTCACCCTTGTCACTTTTTTTTGTTCACGGTCATGCTTTCCTATTTTTAAAACAAACTTCTCTCCATACCCTGACAGAAACATCCACACCTACAGCAGAAGAAAACTGACTATGCAAGTAAAGGAAAACGGGATTTTCACCCGGTTCTTTATAGGTACAGCTCTCTTCAGCACCACATGTAGCATATAAGTTAAAAAAAAACAAATCTCAGATTGATCTTACATACTTCTTGAATTCTTGTATGCAAAATTTCAGACTGCAATTCCTTTTGCTTGCTCTAGTACAGGTTCTGAGGGTACAAGTTTAAGATAAAACAAACACGGACCTAATTTAAACACTACCTGGTACTACATTATTATGATTCTACTGCCTCATCCTGAATTAGTCGCATTTTTATATGTTTTTTGAAACTGTGATTAAACAAGTAACAATACCCCTAATTCTTGACAAGTACATAAATCTAGTATCCTTGTGTTACTTCCCTTTAAAGTTTAGCCTATTCAACACTGTCCAATAAAATGAGTATGTAATTAGTAAGCAGCATTAGTAATATTAAAGTAATGCTCACATCAACAGGAAGTTACCTTCACATCCACTAGAAATACACTGTAGCTAAAAAAATATACGTTAAAAATAATTATAGCCATTAGGGAAAGAGGTTCTTCTGTCTGTATTTGAGGAACAGCGCTTTTACTTTTAAGGGCTAAAATTGGGCAAGGAAGTAAGTGTAGACAGTGCTGTTACAGCCACTGAAAAAAGGACATTGTTAAATCTGATGATGTTAACATTAGCTATCTCCTTTATCTGAAACAAGCATGATAATGATACACACTTCTCTGTCCTGATCTGTTCGACTTACATTATTCTGGAAAAATACTGTACAGTATTGTATAACAGTAATGTCTGGCAAAGTGCAAAATCAGTGTTCTTTTTGTCATCTTGCTGTCTAATTGAAATTGTTGGACAAGTTGTATAGGTCTTGGCAAGGGCTGCACATGGGTAGGTTAGCCGTGCAATTGAACTACTAGCCTTAATGTCACCTTAGGCATTGTTCTATTCTAAATAATTAAATGTTTCCTCTCCTCATAAACCTGTATCTCTTGTTAAAAAAAAAAAAAAAGAAAAATAGTAAAGGTATTAAAAATAAGTACATGATGAGGCTTTACGCCACAAGAGGTGCCACCTTGCCTTTTGAGTCACAGAATTCAAATAGAGCTCCCAAAGGTGAGTCTCCTAGGAAGATTTAGGCTCTGATTTGCACAAATTTGCACAAGGCTAGTCCCAGCCTGAATTCATCATTGAAGGGCTGAGGTTTTCCATATGAAAATGCTAACTCTTAAAAGTTTCAGAATTAGGATTTAGTCTATATCATGTCAAGATCTGAAACATTGAGAAACTTTCTTTTTCCATGGTTTGAAAGATTTGACTGTTACTTGCATTTTTCACAATGCTAATTAAGTTTTCCCCACAATAATCTTTCTTTTCCCTTATCTCTTCTTCCATAAAAATCTTTTGTTTTCTTCTTACCATAAAGGTGAGAACAAAACAGAGAAAAATACAACTGAAGTGTTTTCATCTTCATTTTTGGTTTCATTTTCAGAAATTACTGCTATCCAGAAAACATACAGCATTTAGTTACTCCAGTTAACTCTTCAATTTTTTTCTTACTATCTTTGGCAAGAGATCTCACCATGTATTAAATCAGGGTGGAAGAAAAATACACGATCTAATTTTCAAGTGCAGAATGTTGTCTCCAACTTCCATTACTGAAGTTGTACAAGCATTTACTGAAGCACCTCCCTTCTTAAAAAAACCCAAATAAACCCTTGCCAGTGTGTTTTAAGACATACTAAGTGCCACCGGAAAAATCTATTAAAATTTCTTCCTCCATCCTACCAAATAACTCTCCATGCTGGCCCATTCAAGTGGCTATGCTTCCTCCAGTCCTAAAGTGTATGGGTCCCAATTCTCATGCAAAGCATTTAAATATTTCCCCTCACAAACACCGCAAAACCCTCAGGATTTAGCACACACACACACACACCCCCCCGCTTCACTGTAACACGGAGGCCAGAAATTAACACATCCACGACCGACACATCCTCATCAGGACTGAGTTAGAGAAACAGCAACCACTCTTCCCACTAGTCATGCTTCTCATCTCTCTCACCAACTGCATGTTAGTAAATTGGGGGGGGGGGGGTGTATTATTACTTTCTCTTGGTCATTTATTTTCTCGGGAATATTTCCTGTGATTTTGCACAGTTGAGGCAATGGAGATCCCCGAGACCAGCATCACTTGTGCCAGTGTCACGCTCAAGGGCAGGCTTTAGGATTCAAAACGAGGTAAAACACCACTTCTGAGGGGCTGTGGGAGCCAAAATGAGGAGCAGGGCGTGGTGATGCAGGGAAGGCATGAGCCCTACCCCGCACGGCGGGGCCAGAGAGGCCAAAGCCTCCTGTGCCCCACCACGCCACAGCCCCCAGCCCCACCAGGGAGAAGCGAGGGGAGAGAAAGGGGCCTCGGCCGGCGGGGGACAGGGCCACGCCTGACCGAGCAGGCAGCGGAGCGGCGGGGAACCCCCGGGCAAGCTATGCCCGCGCCAGCCCCGACAGTGCCCCAGAGACCCGGCGGCCCCACCGAGCGCGCCCTGGTAGCGGAGAGGGCCCCGCTCGAGCCCTCCACTCACCACTCATGGTGGCCCCGGGCCTCGCACCCTCCGTCCGCCGGACCCGGACCCGGTCCCACCTCCCGCACAGCCCAAAGCCGGCCCGGCCAGGGCACACGCTCCGCCCCGGAACTCCGCCCCGCCGCCCCGGAAGGTAAACACTGCTCCGCGGCGGGGCGGTGTCTGGGCCGTGCGGCAGAGCGCTGCTCTGCGCTCGCAGCCCTGTCCCGAGCGAGCTCTCAGGGGGCTGCTGTCCCCGCCGGGCGCGGGCTCCGGCCACCGCCGTGTGCCGCTCCGAGGGAAAAGGCGCGAAGCTGCCTGCCTCCTTCCGAGGGGCGGCTCTGGCCCCCTCCTCTGTCAGGCAGCAAGCCTTCCTGCCGGCGGGGGGACGCGATAATGCGGTGTGCTCAGCCCCGGCGGGAAATCCTGTGGCAATCCCTCCGCTTCACAGAAAGCCTAACGGTCTACCCCTGCAGTAATTGGACGGGGAAGTGAAGAAATACCGGGCAAACGAAAGATGAGGAAAATGGAGATAAAGTGTTCTGTGCTGTCACAGGTGCTGTGTAAGCTAAAAGTTCTGAAAGGTTCATGTTTCAAAACGGTACAGAAATTGTGAAACCTGTAACACAAAAAAATGGCAAAGTAATGAAGTAATGTTCTTAAATGTTGTAGACTCATTTTAAAGCATCATCTTGCTGTTTTGTATTTGCACACTGTCTCAATGCAGTGCTGTGTATTTGCCACGTGTTGTGTGGAGCAACAGAGCATAAGTTGTTTTTTTTTTTTTCCAGAGTTCCTGGATAAAGTAATAATAGTAAATGTAATAGCTCTGTAGGCCTATTTCAGAGGTTTTGGCTATGTGTGGCCAGACCTACACAGCTAACTCATAAAACGGGCCCTAAGTTTGTGGTCAGCCTCCTAAAGATGCTCTAATAGTGATCGTTCATAGATTTTATGCAATAATTTACTAGTCTTAAAACATTTTAATTCATCATTCATACAAGAATCTGAAATAGAAAGTTATCTACAAATAAAAAGATTGTTGTTGCTTCTGTTATTGTTTCAGTTTTCCAGGAGTAAAACTGGCCTAATATTAGAAAAATAATGTTAATGCTTGGGAGGCAAGGTGACAAAAGTATATTCCTAATTTTAGGCCACACAGTAGCCTAGCATGACTATATCTAATCGGTGGTCCTTGTGCACATAACAAGGGTAAGTAAAAAAATTAGTAAAATAGAAAGAAATCTTTATCAAATACAGTCTGAAAAACGCTTGGCACTTAAAGGAAAGTCTGCACCATCAAGAAATACATTGGGATTGCAGGTATGGTGCTCCACAGCACCACAACATCCCTTAGTGTGACCCAGAGATACTATCTGAACTGGGGGAGATTCCATACTCTACAAAGGTATTAATCATTAGAACATTCCTATTTCAAGCATCATAGGGCCTACTTGAAATTATTCTTTACAAGACTGGGAATGTAATGTGGGTCTTTGTTTCTGCCTTTTGGAACATTCCTTCTGTACCATCAAGCAAGTTTTGGCACAAGATCTGAGTTTAACATAAAATATCTACTCGCAAACTTGTTTATTGATGGGTTTGTGTATATCCGGCGTAAGTAGATACAATCTCTGAAAGGCAGAAAAAGCTATCCTACGTAGGGACTTTCAGAAATTAAAAATTCCAATAACTAGTTTAGTACCTGAGAATAATGTAGAAATACTTGACCAAAGAGATACTAGAATTAGAAATAATATGACAATATTAATGAAAGCTCAATGGAAGATCTATAAGGATGACGTACTAGCCTTTTCTGCTGGCTGCAAGCATTGAGATTAATAGCTATACTGGAATAACTCATTTATTATTATGCAGTAAAAATATACTTCTCTCATAGTCAAACAGCACCCAGAATATAGTTGCAATTATCAAAAGATTTTGTGGTAACTAGAACAGTAGCTCCTTCTTCTGTAGCTGGTAATGGAAATGAAGTTTCACAGCCAGTCTGAGGTTTTACCAAGCCACAGTCACTGCAAGTGCACTCTTCCACTGAATACATTAATGTTTCACTTTGAAGTGAGTGTCTAATTCCTTCTGTATCCACACTGCTTTCAGAATTAGCCTTGAGAATATTATTCATCTCCACAGAAGAGTCTGTAAATATACAGAAGTTAATTTAGTACATACATCATGCTATACCAGACATACAGTTATTAAAGATGCAAATTTCATTATGTTCCAACTATGTTCCTAACCTTAGCGAAAGTTTTAAGATACAGTGAAAGTTTTAAGATGTAGTTATACACGATAACCTTTTGTTCTATGACAATATACGCCCTATACTTCAGGATAAGCATTTAAGTAATCCAGCACATATTTTCTGATCAGTTATTATTTATTGGCTGAACACTCCACAAGTATTAGTATTTGTAAAATGTAAAAAGAACTTAATTTTTTTCACCTTCTCAAAATATACCACATACATTTCTCACAGGCTAGAATATTAAGTAAAATTACTTAATGCCTTATAAGATGGAAAGCTAATATTGAATGTGTATCTTCTACCTGGGTAGAATTCCTTTTGCATTCAATGAGAAGAGGATGAAACCCTTATAAGGATCTTTTGCTATTGAGGGTTCCTAAATGATTTTTCAAACACTAGCAAGTAAGCCAGGTATGAATATACAACAAAATAATCGTGACATAGCCAAAATTTATACATGGTAAGAGTAGCTAAAATGTACAATGATCTAAAATTATTTGATAAAGAATCTTATTTATTCACCTGTGGTTTTCAGTTTTTCTTTTAGTTGCTTTAGGTGCTTCCATTTAAACAAGACCATTAAAGTGAACAGAGTCAGCATTAAAATTACTCCTAAGCCCAAACAAATCCAAAGAACTCCACTTGAATCAGTACCTTATAAAATAAAAGAGACTCATTAAATTGTAAACAATAACCAATTAACAGTAAACAACACATAGAACTTCTATATCAAAGGAGCAATTTCTATTTCTATTGAGTGACAGCTCAAGTAAAGCTTGAGCACTTTAAAAATTTACTCTTCTTAACACATACAGGACACCTGCATATATCTTTAATATTTTTGAGCCCATTTATTATTCTGATAAACTCTTTCCAGGTTTTAGATTTCTTTAAGGTTTTGTGTTTACAATTTTATGTAAAATAGAACATGAAAATGCCCAGCATAGCCACAAAGTATTGCAGAAATATTACTTACTCTTATCACAGTAGTTTTCACATGAAGGCGGCGGTGTACTAGAACATCGAAGATGACAAGGCTTACAAGAGAGCAGCAAATTATCGAAGTATTCATTTTTGGGGCAGCGTGCCATCAGGGTCAGTAACTATGGAACTGGAAAGCCACAGAAATTGTGGAAGAGTGAGGATCATCTACAAAGGGCTTTTCAGTTCTCAGTTTTAGCAAATCTAAGAACAGCTAGCAATAATAGTTAGGCTTCAATCACGGCTCCACTACATAGTATCATGTTAAATAAAAAGAGTTTAACTCTGAGGCCCCTAAGGAATTACTGTTCCTTTTTTGGCAATTCACAATTGTAGAAAAGCTGAACAGCTGCACCAAGATAATTTTCAATGTAAATTTTGTCTGAAACAGAAAATGGTTATTTATAGAAGACATTTCTTGAACAGGTGCTAAACATTACAAACTGTAGAAAAGCAAGATGATCTCAAACAGGAGTTCATAATAATTGTTCTTGTCTTTAGAATTTTGTGGGTTTTTTTCATGGTGATGGGCTGCAGTAATTATGTTTTCCTGTAATATGCAAACTATGCAGTGCTTACTTTTTGTTCTTTTTGTCCCAGTCCAAGGAGCATAAGATGAAAAAAATAGAGGCAGGAAGCATAGCAGTAAGAAGATACAACCAATTCAGTTTCTAGGTTTGCCACTGACTCATTCTGCAACTTCAGACAGCTTCCTTTGTACGTGTTTCCCTGGATGGAGAATAATATTTAGAACACATAGATGATGAAAGAATTACTTTTTGTAAATGAATGATTTTCTGATTTTAAATGAGATACTGTTAAAGTACAAGTTCAACAATTAACTTCATAATTGTGTTGTACAAAATACATCTAAGACCTTCAGTTATAAGGGACGGACAAAATCTAGAGAGTCAGTCACTGGGATACTGCTCCTCAGTTCCAAATTAGCCTCATTTATTTAGTCTCTTAGGTTTTGGTCAGCTTTTTTGCTTGGTTCATTTTTGGGGTTTTAGCTGGTTTTTTGCTTATAACCATAGTTATATGAGAAGTTTAATAAGATTACATTCTAATCGTGAAAGAAGAGCTATATGAATATTTTACAATTTTGATTCAAAACATTATCTGCATTTTTTCCCTTATTTTTCCATAATGCAGAACTGTCACTGTACTAAAACTGTGGTACCCAGCATGGAAAAATAGGTGGGCCATAGATTTCATTCTTGTGGCAGAGTGTATACGACACCTCCTTCCCAGCCAGGTGATGGGGCGCACTGAGCATGCATAGATTTGTCTGTGTATATGCAGTGAGTGTAACATTTCTGAAAATGCATTTGGTCTTCTCCCAGGAAAAAAAAGCTTCGATAACAGACTGCCACAAAGAAAATAATTTACACAGCTTACTTGTATCTTGACTTTTTAATCTAATAGAGTTTATTCTAAATACAAAGTTAACCAGGAATATCTAGCAAGTTGCAATAACTGCCTCTATCCAGTATCACCGCCACAGATAGATTAGAATTACAGGCTTATTTATAGTTAAATTTCTCCTTGACATAATTAAGTTAATTGACTTTTTGACTACAGAAAGAGAAAACAAAATATTGTATAAGGAATTGTAGTTTCATACCATATTACTATGTATGAGACGTACTTCCCCACAAAATGCACCATGTGGGAATACAGAAACTGTTTTTAGTGGAATAGTCTAACAAAGCAATCTGTATTCTAGTCTCTAGCAGATGGAACTGCTTATTGTGGCTTCTGCACTTGTTTCTATAGGGCAGGTGCACAGCTGTAGGCTTTCTATTACGCGCTTTTCTCCCTATTCAAGATCAGTGGATAAACAGGAATTGACAAAATCTGATATAGGCGTGACAAAAGAAAATATGGATACAGACCATGGGCAATGCCAAAAATTTCACCAGGAAGTCAATGCTGGTGCTGAAGTCATAAAACTGGTTCTGACTTGCTTCATACATTCACACTCTAGGGGAAGAAACCTAAGTTACCACTAGAATATCATTTCTATTTCTGATGAAGCACACATATGTAGCTTATGCATAGAGTGGTTTGAGTTTTTGCTTTTAAGATGCTGTTTAACCTTTTCAATCATGGAGAGAACAATCACATTCTCAACCGTGATCTGAAGAAGGCAGATGCTCATTAAAGTATCTTCATGGTATCCACAGGAACGATAAATGAATTTCAGGACAGACAAGCTGGGTCCAATGCTTTAATCTTTTATCAATATAATTCCATTGACTTCAGTGAAATGCTCTCTAATTTTACTTAAATAGATTATTTTCCTGTGCTGCAACTTCTCATTGTTCTTGCATTTTTATATTCATATCTTTTGTGGTTTAACCCAGCAGGCAGCTAAACACGACACAGCCATTTGCTCACTGATGTGTCTGTGAGTTCTCCCATATGCACCCACATTCTGTATCACTGACCAAAGAGTAAAAAACAATGCTTAGCACTCCAGAAGTCAATGCATGTAGTTCCTTTACTGTTTTTTAAAAAACAGGCCTAAACCAAAAATGCACACAGATACTTACAAGGTATCTTCAAAAGGTATTGGCTGAAAGAGGTAGCTTTCTTTGGAATATGTTTCCTGCATACCTGCATGGGTAATATTTATCTACTTCACAGGAACAGTACAAAGTAATCTCATTAAAATCCGCTAAGTGCTTTCAATGAAAATTATTAAACCCATGCAAAGTATAAGTTCATAGAATACCAGGTTGGAAGGGACCTCAAGGATCATCTAGTCCAACCTTTCTTGGCAGAAGCACTGTCTAGACAAGATGGCCCAGCGCCCTGTCCAGCCAAATCTTAAAAGTATCCAATGTTGGGGAATCCACTGCTTCCCTGGGAAGATTATTCCAATGGCTGATTGTTCTCATTGTGAAAAAATTTCCTCTTGTGTCCAATCAGAATCTCCCCAGGAGTAACTTTTACCCATTACCCCTCCTCTTCTCCATGTGACTCCTTGTAAAAAGGGAGNGGTTTGAGTTTTTGCTTTTAAGATGCTGTTTAACCTTTTCAATCATGGAGAGAACAATCACATTCTCAACCGTGATCTGAAGAAGGCAGATGCTCATTAAAGTATCTTCATGGTATCCACAGGAACGATAAATGAATTTCAGGACAGACAAGCTGGGTCCAATGCTTTAATCTTTTATCAATATAATTCCATTGACTTCAGTGAAATGCTCTCTAATTTTACTTAAATAGATTATTTTCCTGTGCTGCAACTTCTCATTGTTCTTGCATTTTTATATTCATATCTTTTGTGGTTTAACCCAGCAGGCAGCTAAACACGACACAGCCATTTGCTCACTGATGTGTCTGTGAGTTCTCCCATATGCACCCACATTCTGTATCACTGACCAAAGAGTAAAAAACAATGCTTAGCACTCCAGAAGTCAATGCATGTAGTTCCTTTACTGTTTTTTAAAAAACAGGCCTAAACCAAAAATGCACACAGATACTTACAAGGTATCTTCAAAAGGTATTGGCTGAAAGAGGTAGCTTTCTTTGGAATATGTTTCCTGCATACCTGCATGGGTAATATTTATCTACTTCACAGGAACAGTACAAAGTAATCTCATTAAAATCCGCTAAGTGCTTTCAATGAAAATTATTAAACCCATGCAAAGTATAAGTTCATAGAATACCAGGTTGGAAGGGACCTCAAGGATCATCTAGTCCAACCTTTCTTGGCAGAAGCACTGTCTAGACAAGATGGCCCAGCGCCCTGTCCAGCCAAATCTTAAAAGTATCCAATGTTGGGGAATCCACTGCTTCCCTGGGAAGATTATTCCAATGGCTGATTGTTCTCATTGTGAAAAAATTTCCTCTTGTGTCCAATCAGAATCTCCCCAGGAGTAACTTTTACCCATTACCCCTCCTCTTCTCCATGTGACTCCTTGTAAAAAGGGAGTCTCCCTCTTCTTTGCAGCCACCCTTTAAATACTGGAATATAGTGATAAGGTCTCCCCTAAGCCTTGTTTTCTCAAGGCTGAGCAAACCCAGTTCTCTCAGCCTTTCCTCATATGGCAGGCTTCACAGGCCTTTGATCACTTTTGTGGCCCTTCTCTGGACCCTCTCCAGCCTGTCCACATCTTTTTTATATAGCAGGGAACAAAACTGAACACAGTATTCCAGGTGTGGCCTGACAAGCACTGAGTAGAGTGGGATAATGTCTTCTTTATCTCTGCTGGCAATGCCCTTGTTGATGCAACCCAGCATCCTGTTGGCTTTCTTTGCCGCAGCAAGCACGCTGTTGACTCATACTGAGCTTGTTGTCCACCTGGACACCCAGGTCCCTTTCCACAGAGCTGCTCCACAGCCGGGTA